>JBAMHW010000018.1:23673925-23684572 GCA_037177495.1 Rhadinocentrus ornatus | reverse complement strand
AAAGAAAGAAAGAAAGAAAGAAAGAAAGAAAGAAAGAAAGAAAGAAAGAAAGAAAGAAAGAAAGAAAGAAAGAGGAAAAACAAAGGTATCCAGATGAAACGGTTAATTTTGTGGATACTATTCACATGTATCAACTATGTTCATTTGTTTCCCCACACAGATGGTATTTTATTTTATTTTATTTTATTATTAAAGATTTTGTGTCATAGGTTTTGGTCAGTTTGTTGTGAAGATGTTGCTCTCTGGAAAGATGTTGATGAAGGCTTTTTCCATGCATCAGTTTATTGTGACATTTGAGATGCATTAATGGAGTCCTGTTTCTGTCAGTTTGTTGGTGACCTTTGTTAATTCCATGCATGTTAATTTTCTGACATCTTGTCAACATAGGAAACAATGCAATAAAAATGCTAAGTACCCACATCTGCTTATTCATTAAAGATGTTGGAATTAATCCCTCACACAGCAGGTGACTTTGCGTTTTGCCAGTACCTTTTCAAGAGTGAGTTTGTGTGTGTGTTTCCTTAATGTCCGTGGTTCTGGTGTGTAGTGATACCTGCAGCGTCTTGGGATTAACTGTGTGACTTTAGGTGTCACTAACAGCCAATTTCAATTTATGGCCTGACTTAATGTCACTACACAGCACACAAGACCTGCTGCCCTGAACACAAAGGGGGAAATTACTGTCTGTAAGAAGAAAAGGATACACAAAGGTATCCTTACAATTGGTGACCTTGGCAACCCGCTATCACAAGGAGCTTGCAACGGAGGGGTTTGTTGGGGAGATACTGAGTTTGAGGAGGGTTAACCTGAGGGGAGGAGATAAGGAGAAAAATTTAGCAGAACAACAATTTGAGAGATAATTTGTGAAATCATTTCAGGAATTTCCCAGCTTTCCTATCATTCCTGTTTCAATGACTGTCACACTTACTGTTACCATGGTGCTGCAAGTAGGATAACCTGGTTTCATCTTATTTGTTCTCTCAGTTTCCTCTAATTTTACTCTCTGTACTGCAGATTCATCTGAATTAGGAGAAAACACAAAAATTCTCTTTACAGCTTGCTTTCCATACATCTGGAACAGATGTACATACAGGCTTAACGCCATAAGGCTCGAAGGTCATAAGAGGTGAGGAAAGATTAGTGAAGAAGAATTCAAGGCTTGGAAACAAAGGTACTTCTGTATCCACGCATCTAATGAGAGATAATCTGTTCTTACAGTCATAATGTATGCATGGGAATGACGGGAGATTATAAAATTGGTATTTTCTTTTTATCTATGTGTGTGTAGTTAGCAATGAGAAGTACCAATCAGTGAAATCAGTCAAATTTGGAGAAAGACTGAAGATGATGAAAAGATTTTCATCTGTTACCATAGATAATTATTATGGCAGCATTATAAATAAATATGAAGATACAGGAGCTTTCCATAACTGTATAACTGCGAGCTAAATAGATTTAATGTCTATGGGGTAAGTAAATCAAATCATGTCCAATTTATCATCTTTACTTTGCTGGTGCTTAAAGAAAATGTCTTTGACTAACCAGATAACAAGACTACAGACACTCTCCCAAATGCATATCAGGTATGGCTGTAAAAATATGTTCAAATAATCCACAATAAGACAATCAGTCATATTGTCACAGTCCACAGTCCTGATTAAACCCATCTGCTTAAATCATCTACTCCATAGGACAGTTTTTTGCACACTTAGACCTAAGGATTACCCTTTGTATTACACACTCTTAATATAGTTCCAGTAACTATACATATAAAAGAGTTAGCAAAAAATTTAAATTTAAACAGAATTAAAATAATTTCCCCTTTTGGAAATAAGTCTCAACAAATGTGACTTTGTTTGTTTTTTTTTTTGTTTTTTTATTAATTTCTTTTTTTGGATATCATTAGACTACTGTTGCACCAAAACTCGACCAGTAAAATGTTTCACTACATAATTGGTTTCACCGTATAAAACCAGAAAACAAGGAGAAATTTGTTAATGCACCAAACTCTTGATTTTAATTACATTAGCATAAAACATGGCTTAAGATTTAATGGTCATGTCAACTATTTTTGGGACACCAGGTTTGTTTTTATTATTGATACAGTAAATGAAAGAAGTGCTTGATTAGAAAACAAGAGAAATTGACAAAAAAGACCCAAGAGGAAAGTTACTTGATGAAGTTGGATAAATAGTGGCCCTCCTGGGGCTCCATGGTTTAGGAGGTCCTTGCTGGAGCCTTTCTCTGTCATCTTCTGGGTTGGTGCATGATCACCCCTGCAGACTGTTGGGTTTCCATGGTTTACAGCATCCCAGAGCTCTCTTTGTCTTGTCGTATCCTTGAAGGGGACGTGGTTGCATTTTATGATAACACTTGTTATTTGACACAACTTATTCCTTATATATTGCACTCATATTCTCACTTTCTCACTCCTTTACACACATGCTTATACAGTAACTGTGTTATCATGCAGGTTTAATCAGGTACAGTAATGTTTTCATACAACTGTTGCTGGTGTTGTTGTTTATTTTTTTCTCAGTTTTTATTTATTTATTTTTTTTTAATATGTGCTCCTGATGATCATCAGTTTTGTTTCCTTACAGAACCAATATTTTCTGTTGTGTTTCTTCCATGTGTAGTTGTCTGTTTTTTTCTGTTTGGGTTTTAAATGTGCAGTTGTTTTTTCATCTTTTGTATCTTTGTCTTCTTTTCCATCTGTTCATTGTCTTCTCTCTGTCAGATCAAAAAATAATATATAATTCAGCAATAACAAATTTTATTTTGGATTATTTTCATCTTTATCTTTATCTCTGTCTTCTTTTCTTTTCCTGTCCAGCATCATAGCAAGCCCAATCTGGTTACTGTGTTGTGCCATACAAATTTGCTTAGCCAAGGGGAGGTTTATGGGTATAAGGCTTCTCCTGATAATCTGATTTATTTATTTACTGTTATTTATTTACTTTGAATTATTGAATCTTTGTAATCTTCATGGACCTGACCAGAGGGGACAGAAAAAGAAGGAAGACAGCATGAAGAAGCAAAAAGGAAAGCAGAAAGAAGAAATTGGAGACAAAAACAGGAACACACCAGAAAATTTCCTACGACTTCTCCAGAAAAAGAGAGGTGACAGTAATCAAGAGTTCCCAAAAAATGACCAAATCAAAAAAACATCACCAACGTATCACAACAACAATCGAAGTACCAGATACTCACTTACAGAGAAAAAACAAAATTATCTCTGTGTACAAACCCACTGGAAAACTGGACAACAAGCATGCAGAGTATGAGGAATGAGGAGTAATTAGTGAGGAGTGGTGAGTGTGATCATGCAAATGCCTCCACATAGGCTAGCGGCAGACTAACCCAGAGACCCGGGCCATCAGCTGCAATCCCGGAGCACAAACCCAAGCCAACCCACATCAAAGACAACTCTGGTCCCACCCAGTGGGTGGCGGAGGCCCCACAAAGCTCAAGTTTCTTTATATCTGTAAAGCTCCCAAAGCAAATTTGTTTGACACCATCTTATCCAGGTTTATGGCGTTTTTTTGTATTTTGTTTATTGTGACCAACAAAACAAACTGAATAAAAGAATGACAGAAAAAATCTCTCAATCTCAAATTGAAAAAAAAAGAAAGAAACAGTCTCTGTTTTGAAACAGCCACCTTTTCCCTCCTTTTAAGCAAATAAGCAGCTATTATATGTGTAATGTGCAATTTCTGATAATGCAACTACAATTTTACCTTAAAAATAATACATGAATTTGAATTAGTATGGATTCCCTTGTTGCACAGGGTCAAATAGTAGAATTCATTCATATAAATCTTTCATTGATATTCATGATTAAAGTTTTATGTAATGGGCTTCTGACAACTTTTCCCAATGTTAATCCTGATGTCCTACACCAGCTGCTTATAACAAATTAGCCTTAATATAAGTAACCATATAGAATTTTCCTCACAAATAAAGTTCCTCCTTATAGTTTCTCTACAAAATACAGTGTGTAACTTTGAGGTGTGTGACAGCGGTTGCCCTGTTTTCACTCCCACCTTGTTTCATACTGATGCTCAGTCAGGACATTTTGGTTTTGAAAGCTTACCTTTACCAGGTATGTTTACTGCATACAAGTAGTCAGGAGTAAAAGAAAGTCTATATAAAATGCAAGTGAAATATGGTACATTGAAAGATGGAATTAAGGCCAAGTCTCATGGAGTTGGGTTTTTCTCCACCTCTTCCCCTCAGATCTAATTATGTGGTCTGTGTCACTGGTTTAAAAACCCACCACTGTTAAAAAATGCAAGTTTCTTTTTACTCCCTCTTCCCTTTGCTATAATCCTCTATTCTTTGTGTTGTCATTTGGGTCATGGCTCAGCACTTACCAGATCTGTCACATGAGGGTTACAGAAAAAGACATTTCTGAGCTCTTTCACTAATGCCTGTCATTATCTAAACTCCGAGGGAAAAAATGTTGAAGTATGGAGAGAATGGAGCAGTAGAGAAAATTGAATAGAAAATGGACAAAAACAATTAAAACAGGGAACTTTTAATCTATCGTTAGTTTCTCAAAAGGAAATGTGCCTTATATAGCAGATAAAGCTATGTACTGCACTAAACCTGAAAAGACAATAAAATAAAGAAAAATTACATTAAAGAAATTGAGGAATTGGGTGTCTGATAAAAACACAGGAGATGCATAGCTGAAAAAGAAGGTGAATTTGAATTAGATATCTTTGCTAAAGCACTTTTACAAGCATTCTGTCTATCTTTGTCTTACAAGCTGTCTCTTCATAGCACAACAGAGTTTCTTCCCCTTAGCAGACAGTGCAGCAGGAGGGGGTCTTCTTCTCGCCAGTGCTTTGCTTGAGGGGATAATATGTGACATTTTAATATAGTTTACTTTTTGTCTTCTGTATTTTAATCTGCTACTGCATAATTATAATAATTTAATTCTAAAAGCTCAGGCTTATATCTCTTAAAATGTGAAATTTTATTGGTCAATGGCAGTGTCCACTACTGGGGAGAGAGGTTATTTTCCTTTATGAGGTCACAAAGGGAAAGATCTTAGACTCACCTGTTTGAGCAAACATTTGCTAAAAGTGGAGCAAGCAAGTGAGATGGGAAACAGAATTATCTAATTCTTGAGCCTCATACACAGGCCATGAGGACACTATGACTTAGAAAGTGAATTTTGCATGATGTGGGACCTTTAAGTAAAACAACAGAATACGGAATGTTGTTTATTGGGAAAGTTTAAAAGGATTTTCTTTTACTTCTTTTGGTACTAAGATGTGCTAAGAAAATATCCCCACATCATTACATTCCCATCACCAACCTGAACTATTGATACAAGTCATGATGGATCCATGTTTTCATGACTTTCCCACCAAATTCTGACCCTCTGATTATGGCTGATGAAGAGGAAAGTCAGCAGGGACCTGGTGTGGTCTCAAACTGCTGTATCCCATGGTATCAAATTCAACTTGCAGAATTTGAAACAAATCAGACCATCACTGACCCGGCGGTATGGCCACAATGCTCCTGCTGACAATGATTTTCCGTCATATTGATTAATGCCTCACGAGGGCGGCTGTAGTTAAAGAGGAAGAGCAGTTGTTTTCCAACCGGAAGGTCAGTGGACTCCCCTTTAAGAGCGAGCAGTGGTGTGGAAGGACAGGAAGCTGTTCTCTGATTGGATAGTTTGATTAGCCACCATCCAATCAGAGAGACGTTAAAGGGGTTGCCGGTTTGATCTTGGCCCAAACAGCTCATGTTGAGGTGTCCCTGAGCAAGACACCATACCCCTTATTGCTCCTGATGGGTCGTGGTTGAGCGCCTTGCATGGCAGCTTCTGCCATCAGTGCGTGAATGTGTGTATGAATGGGTAAATGAGACGTACATGTAAAGCTCTTTGGATAAAAGCGCTATGTAAGTACAGAGCGTTTACCATTTAACATTTGATTTACAAAATAAAAACTCTTAAATTGTCCCCCAGTGAAGACAGGACAGAACATCTCAACACTAAAGTAACCATTAAAAAAACTCAAAAATTGAACATGCACAATGTTGCGGCTGCCTGTCATTTTGCCTAATCACCCTCTCGTTTTGTATGCAAATGCCTGTGTGCCATCACCCGTTGGAGATCGGCTCTGCTTGGTTCCTACTTGGTAAAGATTGGCTAGAGCTGACACACCTTCACCTCCTCCCTCCTGATTGGATTATGGCTGGTCCAATCCCTGCTCCTGCTGGCAACCACTAGGGAATAAAAGAGGGGGGTATGAAGGGCGTAACAAAAAAAATGATCCAATGATCCTTCCACACCACTATGCACTGCAGGGCTCTCCTGTTGTAGTCAGTACAGCTCCTGCACCACACAGTGATGCAGCTGGGCAGGATGCTCTCAATGGTTTCTCTGTAGAATGTGGTCATGATGGGTGGGGCTCTTGTCCGCTTGAGTTTGCGCAAGAAGTAGAGGTGCGCCATGACCAGATGTGTGCCATGACCAGCCATTCAAAGCACTTTATGATAATGAACGTCAGTGCCACAGGACAGTAGTCATTGAAGGAGAATGGGGATGATTTCTTCGGCACAGGTATGATGGTGGCGGCTTTGTAACAAGATGGAACAACAGCTTGCATTAGAGAAGTGTTAAATATGTCCATGAAGACCTTCTTAAGCTCCTCTGCTTAGCACATGCCAGGGATGTTGTCTGGACCTGCTGCCTTTCGGGTGTCCTCTTCACGCTGGTGGCAGACAGGCACAGAGTTTGGTTGTGCGGAAGGGGTAGGGTTGTCTGTGGGCGCATTTTTGTGCTTCAAAGCGTGCAAAGAAGCTGTTCAGGTTGTTGAGCAGAGAGGTGTTTCTCTCGCAGGTCTGTGGTGTGGGCTTGTAGTCCATGATGGCCTGGATGCCCTGTCATAGGCTCTGTGAGTCTCTGCTGTCTTTGAAGTGGGAGGTTATCTTGTTTGTGTTTGTGTGTGTGTGTGAGTGTGTGTGTGTGTGTGTGTGTACTCCTGTTTTGCTTTCCTGATGCCCCGGGACAGGTTGGCTTTCACTGTTCTCAGGCCAGATTCATCCTCGGCTCTGAAGGTGTTGTCTCTGGCTCTCAGCAGCCTGTGGACGTTCCCTGTCAGCCATGGCTTCCGGTAAGCCCGTGTGATGATGCTCTTTGTGTAGGTCACATCATCGATGCACTTGGTGATGTAGGAGATCAGTGTCTGTGTCCTCCTCAATACACTTTAGCTAAATTAGATAGCTTCAATTTGATATTATGTTATCTCTTAATGTTATCTCTTTTTTTATTTTTAGCCTCCTGACACCCAGCTATACAGACTGAGCACATCTGAGCAAAACTAGCTTCTGCATTACTTAGCTTGGTCTTGATCTCTTATTTACTCTTCGTTTTTTTACATATTTTTTTTTGTCACTGCCAAATAGAAAACTTACAAAAAAATATTCTAAACCTGCTCTCTCCTGTTTGTTTGCATAAGATGCACTGAGAGGTCTTGAAACGACCAGTGGTCAGTCACTGTCATTGCAAACTCTCCACATTGTCACTGCTTTGTCTTGATTCAAAGTTGGTTGGCCTTCGGAGGATCTCTTCTGGCTTAGGACTCAGAGCATTTGCCTGGTGGCAAGCGGTGCCTCTGACCACCACCAATGAAGGAACATATCAAACTAAAATTGTTTTCTGGAAGGACCATTAGAGGTTTGATTTCTGTTATGTCTTGTTATATGCAAGACATGTATACATATACATATGTACAGTGGGGAAAAAAAGTATTTAGTCACAAATCATGCAAGTTCTCCCACTTAAAAAGGTGAGTGGCTCTGCCTGTCACAGACCTGTAACTACTTCTTTAACAGGCTCCTATGTCCTCTACTCGTTACCTGTATTAATGGCACCTGTTTGAACTCGTTATCAGTATAAAAGACACTCACAACCTGTCAGACTCCAAACTCCACTATTGCCAAGACCAAAGAGCTGAAACAAAATCGCAGACCTGCACCAGGCTGGGAAGACTGAATCTACAATAGGTTAGCAGCTTGGTGTGACGAAATCAACTGTAGGAGCAATTATTAGAAAATGGAAGACATACAAGACCACTGGGACCAAAGTAACAAAGGCTACCATCAGTAACACACCAAGCCTCCAGGGACTCAAATCCTGCAGTGCCAGACGTGTCCCCCCTGCTTAAGCCAGTTCATGTCCAGGCCCGACTGAAGTTTGCTAGAGAGCATTGGATGATCCAGAATGAGAATGTCATATGGTCAGCTGAAACCAAAATAGAACTTTTTGGTAAAAACTCAATCTGTCATGTTTGGAACACACTATAATTACCGTGAAGCATGGGGGTGGCATGAAAATGATCCCAAACACACTGCCCGGGAAACGAAGTAGTGGCTTTTCAAGAAGCATTTCAAGGTCCTGGAGTGGCCTAGTCAGTCTCCAGATCTCAACCCCATAGAAAATCTTTGGAGGGAGTTGAAAGTCTGTGTTGCCCAGCCTGATCTTCATGGAGGAATGGGCCAAAATACCAGAAACAGTGTGTGAAAACCTTGTGAAGACTTACAGAAAATGTTTGACCTCTGACCTTGAAGGTCTACATGAACGAGCGCAACATTTCACATGCACGAATGTCGCTTGGCTGGTGGAGGGCAGCGATTTCCGCCTCATCGCGCAAGTTCCATAGAAAATGAACAGAGAAGGAGCGACTTTGCCTCCCGTGTGTCCAGCCCATAACTTCAGAGTTGTTTGCATCTAAAATTGAATTAAACCATAGTGGCTGGGACTGTGGGAGGAGTCTGCCAGTAGCGCTCGATTTGCAACTGAAAACAGCACAAGAGTAAACTTCGAAGGAGCAAAATAATCGGACCATTTCATTTTAAATCTAAATTAAACTGACAAACCGCTCCAATATACCCAAGATACAATAAAGGGTTACCCAAAAAGTTGCAATCCTGAAAGCAAAAAGAGGGTTAATGCATGCAAAGAAAAACATAAAAAAAAACAGAACAAACCACACGCACACATTAATGCCCTTCGAATCAATGCCAACAAAACAGGCTGCATCTCCAAGTGATAACCAGGACTAGACTCGTCCACAACACTTGGATACTACAGGAGTGACAGTCAGTATACAGGTGGGCGAGGTCCACTTATAAATTGACCTGGAACAAAACAGCAGTGTGTCCTTTAGTGCAGGCGCGTGATTTGCCTCAATGTGCACTCATTCACCGGCCCGTACATGCAGTTTCCACAGGAGGAGAAAATGAGCAGGCGACACGGGAGACTACAAGAAGGTATATGCAAACCCACCCAGTCTTCAACTCCATCAGCCAGCAAAAAGCTGTTGTCGATGAATGCAACTTGACCACAATGAGCAGCTAACCACCAAGGGTACAATCGGCTGAATTGCTCAACCACCTCCGCAATAGATGACGTGTGCAATTGAGGGAAACTAGGGGACAAGGTAAAAACTTTCCCCACCACATATGGACCATATATGAACCTGTAGCAGCAAAATATTAGGAAAATGTTAGCAGTTTTCTTATTCATTTTTAAAGGAATAGGCAATGCACAGCTAGAAGCTTGTTAGCCTTCTGTCCTAATTTATAGTGAACTTCCTGGTACACGGTGCTATCATTCTGCAAAGTTTTTTGCAAAAGAGAAAATATTTCAGAGTACTTAAGACAAATTCTAGATTGAAAAAAGAAAAAATACAAATAAAAAAATAAAGCAGAAGGCAGAGTCGTAAACATCTATTGGCATCATAAGGGCTCTCGTAGGAAAGAATGAACTTTCCTTTGACTTGCATACAGACATTTTTGTAAAATAAAGGCCTAACTAATGTAGTGGCTGAACCACAGCAATAGAAAAACATGCTATGGTGCTGGCTTATCAATAGCTTAAGTGGCAAGAGTGGAGGTTGGAGAGGAGTATGGGGCATGCCGTGTAAAAAAGAGTTGGAGGTTTAATTATGATTTATATCAGAAGTACTTGATAAATCCTAAGTGACATTTATGGGTAGGTTATTGTATTGCAATTTCATGATTCATGTACATACAGCTGAAAAGAAAATCAAAAACCCAACATATTGTAGATTTTCTATATCTTCTGAGCTGACAATGACATTACTTTCCCTTGTCAAATGTAATTAAACTTTCAGTAACATAAAGAACGCAACATGCTCTGTAAATATTTCATGTTCACAAGGGCATTATTTGACATTGGCAGAAAACAAGAATGATATAAACAGCTCAGTTTAAAGAGAAGAGTAGATTCAACATCAGGTTGACCATGGCACAAACAACAACAACAAACAATCATAGTTGTGCAACTCAGTACAATTAAGCTGGATAAAACAAATTTTTAATGAAACTAGCTTCTCATCCCTGCTGAGAATGCCTAAAAAAGTGCTGCAAGTTAAGGCCATTTACCAGCAGTGAGTGGGAAAAAACCACAACACACACACACGAACTGGTTTATGTCCATGAAAAAACGTTAAAATATCATTTTAGCTGAATATCTGTGATGTTTTTTCATATACACATAATATATATACAGTGAGGATATTAAGTATTTGAACACCCTGCTATTTTGCAAGTTCTCCCACTTGGAAACATGGAGGGGTCTGAAATTTTCATCGTAGG
>JBAMHW010000018.1:23630048-23664363 GCA_037177495.1 Rhadinocentrus ornatus | reverse complement strand
CATGTCTCCAGCGGTAGCGCCCTTCACCCAGGGCTCTCGGGCAGCAGCTGAGGATGTGCTCCAGGGTTCCTCTTTTCAGGCAGAGGGGGCAAGCTGGTGTCTCCACCCTCCCCAAGGTAAAGAGGTTAGATGGACCAGGCAGCACATCGCAGACTGCCGGGATCAAGAATTTTACGTGATGGGGTTCAACTTTCCACAGCTCAAAAAGTATTATCTTTTTCTCCACATCTGTCTTTATTATCTGGAGTTTGAGCTTTTTATCCTGCTGCACTTCTTCACATCCATTTACCACACGTTGTCTATTTTATCCCCTTACTTCTTCCATGTTCCAGCTTCCCTAAAGTGAAGTTTAGTTTAATCACCAAAGAAAATAGTTTGTAAGTCAACTTTTGTACACCAATACATTTTTTCTTGCTCATCTTTTCAATTGGTCTGTCCTTATTAAACAAATGAGAGTGCACGGACATCAGAACAAGCAGATGTTCAAACATATTTCAGAATATGAAGAGAAAGGGGAATTATATGGAGTTAATGATGAATGAAATGAAAAAGTTCCAGCAAGTAAACGGTGACAAAAGAAAGCTAATGTCTGGTGGTAATTAAAACTGTTTGGAGAGATTTGTGAGTGTGTGTGTATTTAACAAAAGTGACCTTGGTTTATCAGAACTGTGGTTGACTGAGGCAGCTTGTTGATGCAACAGCTCAGATTGCATGTTTGTTTGTGTTTATGTGTCAGCGTTTATCAGTGTACATTTGTTATGCGTGTGTGCTTTTAGGCAAACTAGCCAGTTGTGTGAGAATAAACTAAAGTGTCAGACAAAGAGCTGCCTAGCTTGTACCGCAGTGTGGCACACACATGCATACACCTATTGTTTGCATGGGGCGGGGCCAGAGGGGTGGTATGGACCAACCATAAAAACTGATTGGTCCTTCAAGTGCCACCCCAAGAAAAGACAATCAAATTCTAACAAATATTCAATTTAATCTGAACTTTATCCTTATATGTTGCTCTGTATAGCATCAGGAATCCTCAATCCTGGTCCTCGAGGGTCGGTGTCTGCAGCACACTAGCCCTCAAAAACCAGGATTGAGGATCATTGTTCTGCATCAAGACTCTGAATTTCCTTGATTATTATTTGCGGCTTCAAACTGATGTTGTGGGGACATTAGTATTTACCCAGGGCTCAAGGAAGGGGCTTTTAAAAAGACTGAAATTAAAAAAGGGATGTTGTGTTGCATTTCTCAAATTTCTAATTGACTGCAACTAAACAAAACGTGGGCTTCACGGTGGTGTGGTGGTTAGCACCGCAGCCTCACAGCAAGAAGGTCGCTGGTTTGAGCCTCGGCTGGGGGAGGTTCGAATGTGGGGGTTGGTGGCCTTTCTGTGTGGAGTTTGCATGTTCTCCCCGTCTATGCGTGGGTTCTCTCTGGGTTCTCCGGCTTCCTCCCACCGTCCAAAGACATGCATGTTAGGTTAATTGGCTTCCTAGGAATGAGTGTGTGCGTGAATGGTTGTTTGTCCCTATATATGTTGACCCTGCGATGGACTGGTGACCTGTCCAGGGTGTACCCTGCCTTTCACCTAAAATACTGCTGGGATAGGCTCCAGCTCACCTCGCGACCCCTAATAGGAACAAGCGGTACAGATAATGACTGACTAAACAAAACCAGAACAAAATCCCAACATGACAAACACATCTTTTGTATGCTAAGAAACAAGACAATTAAAGACATTTGAACATCAAAGAGCATTTTTTTCTTTAAGCTTTAAATGAGTCTAAAAAATATTGGTAACCAAATCACACATTTGCACTATTGATTTGTATATTGCTATTGGTATTGATATGTTTTTATTGTTCTGTTTTATAATGGTATATTGTACATACTTGTTATTTGTTAATTATTTTATTATATATTTATATTTTATATTAATGATTGCTTTATAAGATTTAAGCCTTGAGGACTGCAGATAAGAAATAGCCTAGTTCTGACTTTTTTAATTCATGTATGTCATGTGTTTAATGAATTTTCACTGTTTCTGAATTAAATAAACCTATACATATACAAATAAAAATACATAAAACATTGAATTCAAAATCTTTCCATCATGTCTGACCTTTGCCTCTCCTGCATCCATCTCTGCTCCTCACTGATGGAGGACAAAAATCTGGGAGATTCTTTGTTTGTTTGTTTTGTTTTGTTTGTTTTTAAAAGCAATCAGGCCGAATGCAGGATGGTTCTTGTTGATTTTGCCACAGACTTTCACCAGATTGTTGCTACTGTTACTGGATACATGAAAACACATAAAAAAATCGCAAGAATTGTAATAGATCATGTAGTCGTGTGAATTAACAGCATTTTTTTAAACACTATACTTGATCATCAATCACTTGCTCAGCTGTTGGATATGATCCCCACCAGAGGAAAACATGCATGCCAGCAATAAAAAAACACACAAATTTAAGTTTTGGTCTGTCAGATTGAGTTTGCCAATAATCTGTTTCTGCTGCTTTACAGGAAGACATGTTGACAATGAACATAATGATTTGTTTTCAAAGAAAAAACAAGCACAAGAACTGCAGAGATTTCCTAAAGTAAACCCAAAACATAAATCAAAATGAATAAAATTAAAGAAAAGCTAGCTATGATGATTTAGCAAGATACAGAGAAAACCAATGAGAATGGGAAGAGTAATCTGATGAAACACAGCTGTGGAATAATTAACCAAATGTGGGAAACAAAAGGCAGGTAAAAACTATGAAATAAAATGGACATTAAACTAAGACATATAACTTCTCAAAATAAAAACACACACAAAAAAAGAAAGAAAACCCAAAACAAACCAAAACTATAACACACTAACACCATGTTTCTCTTGGTAACTTAGGCCAAGCTGATGTAAAAAATGTGTTTATTTTGGCACAAATTTAGCTTGTTTGACAAAAACAAACAAATACTTTGAGCATGTTTTACTGATATATTCAATATGTACAATTTGCAACATGGAAAATATGTTAATCACCATTGCTTGTGCTGTTTTCCACAACATTTTTGCTGTTTCAGATTAGTATCAATAATTTCTAGAACACAGCTTTGCCTTTGATCTGAGAGTAAAAACAGTGGCGCATGGCGCCAACAGATGCAGGCCATGCAAAAGAGTCCACACAAAGTCACAAACAAAGCTTTTTCAATCACCGTTGTACCACGTGGTGGGTGAACCAGATAGAGTTGGGCAAAAAAGTATTTAGTAAGCCACCGATTGTGCAAGTTCTCCAACTTAAAAAGATGAGAGAGGCCTGTAAATTCATCATATGTAAACTTCAACTATGAGAGACACTCCTTCGTTGCCCGGGCGGTGTGTTTGGGATCATTGTCATGCTGAAAGACCCAGCCACGTTTCGTCTTCAATGCCTTTGCTGATGGAAGGAGGTTTTCATTGAAAATCTCACGATACATGACTCCATTTATTCTTTCCTTTACACTAATCGTCCTGGTCCCTTTTAAGAAAAACAGCCCCAAAGCATAATGTTTCCACCTTGCACAAAGAAGTTACAGGTCTGTGAGAGCCAGAAATCTTGCTTGTTTGTAGGTGACCAAATACTTATTTTACCGAAGAATTATTCCTTAAAAATAAGACAATGTGATTTTCTGGATTTTTTTATTTTTATTTTGTCTCTCATAGTTGAGTTGTTCCTATGATGACAATTACAGGCCTCTCTCCAATTCCACAATTGGTGGCTGACTAAATACTTTTTTGCCCCACTGTAGCTTAATCACTGTCATTTTAAAGCTGGTGATGTATGATAGCAACATGTATCTATATGAAGATGCTGCTAAGCCCTACATTGACTCTCTGAATTGGATGCCTTTGAGAGAACTTTTAAGAGAGGGAATTTGTACTGAGCTCTGAGCAGCAATCATGTCCTTGACTCACCTCATGTGTTGCAATAAATAATGTAGCTCCTGTTTCAGGCAATTAATCCCATTATGGATGGAAAGAATCTTTATGATTCTGCCATTGAGGTGAAAGAAGGAGGGGTGCAAACATAACATTAGCTAAAAGCAGCCAAGGTGAGTTACTGATTACACTGATGTAGAAGAAATGTACCACAGCAATTGAATTATATGAGAAACAAATTGTCCTTAAACCAAACACAGAGATGGAGATGCTACTGAAAAAGGTGCATTAGTTGAGCTGAATCAAACAGACGGACATGAAAAATTAAAGCAACATACGCACATGCATACATACAGACAGGTATGTGTAGTCATATACCTGTCTACATTTCACATAGCTGCAAATGCACATTTACTCCTCCATGCTCATACACAACACACATATGTACACATACTCACACGTACATATTCATTCACACATATAACTATATAGTCATAGTTAATTTTATGGGTTTGTATATTTTCTCTTTCTTTTTACTTTCATAAAAGCATTTCTGTAATTTCTTTTTTTTTCTTAAACCATTTAATGTTTGGACATTTTTTAAGTTTATAATAATTCATAATGTAAGGAACAGGCTTTTCATAGTTATTCTTACTCTTAAAATCTTCAGATTTAGTTTCCCCTCAGATTATATCCCCCCATTCATAATCACAAAACATCTTTTGTATGTGGTAAGGTAGTAGATTTTTTCTAGCTTTCTACATTATTATTGCTGTGTGTATGTCAACAAAATTTTGGAATTTTTGTGTTTTTAACTTCCTAAATTGTAGTTTGTATGTTTGTACATCCCACTTTGCAGACAACCCTTATTGCTTCTTTTCTGTTTAATGTGTAATAGTTGCGAACTGCTCTTATAAATGTTTTCCAATAGTTCAACACAGTAATTCAAATTTGCCTAAATAAGTGAAGAATACAGAATACAAAACCATTACTGATCTAGAGACTGTTTACATTTACCGATCACGATGTTTAAACAAAATTTTTATGTAACTTCCAGCAGATTTTATAATTGATAATCACACAAAGAAATTTACAACCATATACCCTTTAAATGATTACATTTTATTTTTACTTGTACCCCAATATTTGTATTACAATTTCCAAATAAATTATTTTTTGTTTTTTTTAAATTCAACAATTATTTAAATCTATCAAACAATATTTTTATTTTCTTTATTTCCCGTGTGACTCTTACCAGAACCTGCTGCAAGTCTTCTCCAGTGCATACAATATTTATATCGTCTGCAAATAGAACAGGTTTCAATGTATCAAAACCTTTTCCCATTTCATTTATGCAGAGAATCAAGGAGTTTTGGCCCCAACACTGACCCCTGGGGGACTCCACAAACACTGTCCAAAAAGTCTGACTTGTGTTCAGCGCTCATTAGCTACTGTTGCCTGTTTGTTAAGTAAGTAGCTCTGTATCCAGCCCCTGTAAGAGGGGTTTTAGCACAACCACTCTTATCCAATACTGCTCCAATTTATTAATCAATATTTCATTATCAATGAAGTCAAAAACTTTAAAGTAAAAAAAAAAAATTCCAAACTGCAAATAGTTGTTGATCTATGCAATTAGATATTTCCTCTATTAAATGATTCATTACCAGAGATGTTACTCCATTATTTCTGTATCCGTATTTACAATCTGATATAATATTATGTTTGTCAATAAATTTGTTCAGTCTTTTTGTGAAAGATTTTCTGAAGATTTTAGAGAAATTGTGAAAGCAATTAAACCCATCTATAATTAGTGAATTGGTGTCTGTCTCCTGTTTAAAACAACAGTATGACTATTGTTTTTTTAATTTTGCTTGAAAATGTACCACTTTTAAATGATAATTTGCAGATATGTATTAACGGTTTGGAAATTCTTAATGATGTTATTGAGTATCAAAATGTCAATTTCATTCCATTCTGTTGATGTCTTGTTCTTACATTTATTTACTATATCTGTGTATAATATCTGTGCCCATTTAACTGATCCAAAAGTATCAACACAAAGTCACAAACAAAGCTTTTTCAATCACTGTTGTGCCATGCAGTTGAGAGAACCAGATAGCTGAATCATTCTCATGTTAAAGCTGGTGATGTACAATAGCAACATGTATCTATATGAAGATACTGCTAAGCCCTACATTGGCTCTCTGAATTGGATGCCTTTGTGTTGGGAAGATTTTCAAGAGAGGGAATCTGTACTGAGCTCTGAGCAGCAATCATGTCCTTGACTCACCTCCTGTGTTGAAATAAATAATGCAGCTCCTGTTTCAGGCAATTAATCCCATTATGGATGGAAAGAATCTTTATGATAACTGCCTTTGGGGTGAAAGAAGGAGAAGTGCAAACATAACATTAGCTAAAAGCAGCCAAGGTGAGTTACTGATTACACTGATGTAGAAGAAATCTAGTACAGTACTGGAACAATTTGGCGTGAACACAGAGATGGAGATGCTACTGAAGAAGCTGCTTCAGCTGAGCTGAATGAAACAGACACGACAGACGGACATAAATAATTAAGGCAAAGTGGGAAAATGTGCTAGAATTAATCATTTGACCGAGGAATGTGACACCAGAAACACATAATGACTGTAATTTCTCTGGAAATGGATTGGATTGAGATACAGCTGCTGTCAGTTGCAGCTGATCAGTAACAGAGTCACATACAGAAGAAGCACAGGATTTATGAATGAATGCACACATGTACGCACACCCACTAGCTGAGCACAGCAAAATGTGACAAGTGAGTCACAGATGAACAGTGAATGAATTTAGATGCAGAAACGAGGAACGAAAAGAAGGTAGAAAAGAATGAGCATTCAGTACTACTTTATAGCAGTGCTGCTCATTGTGCAGTTCACCAAGTTTTAATTTGTGCCTTACATGATGACGAGTGATTTCATCCAAATGCAGGCAATTAATGGAATTAAAAAGTATTTTAATCGACTATGTCATCCAAATGCAAGATGCCAGGATAGGTTACATGGTCAAAAGTGTTTCTCTCTGCTCAAAACCGAGATTTTAGAAGTGTTTTTGACAGGTGAATAAATAGCAAGTGAGAAAAAAGAAGGTGATTAAAGATATATGTAATATTGATAATTAAAACAGCATACTTAAGGGTAGGACATACACATTTCCCTGCAATATTTGAGCTTATACAAGTATTTCTCATTGCTAAAGTATGGGAGCTGTTGCTAACTGGGCTAATACTGTTTGTTGTGTTAAGCCTTGTTTATGCTCCCTTTACCACTGTAAGTAGGTTTGTCTGTACTAAATGTTTCAAACATCACTGCTTTTTGTTGGCACAGGTGTAGGCAATACATCCACTAGAGGGCAGTGGAAAGTTCAGGGTTTCTACGTCAGTTTAAGTTGATGGCAATGGCAATAGTGAAAAAAATGCTAATAACGCACATTCTCAGAAAGAAACAGAAGGCTCCATCTGTATCTGGTTGGCCACCACAGCATTCAATGTTATTTTGTTTGGCTGTTTTCTTTTTTTATTTTATTTATTTTTTGTAATTTGTCCCACATTAGTCTGCATTTTGACTACCGGATTCCAGCACCTAGAAAGCAGTCAGGGGTTAAGGGCCTTGCTCAGGGACCCACAGTGGTTTTTACCTTAGTTGCCATGCCGGGGACTTGAACCCAGGTTCTCCAGTTTAAAAAATGGAAAGGTTTCAAATTTAAACAAATAAAAACAAATCAGATGGAGAGAAAAGGGCTACAACAAGGTAGCAACAATTGTGTGAGCTATTCAAGATGGACAAAAACATTTGCATGACATTTAAATTTTTTCCTAAAAAGGAAATAGGAATACACGTAATATTCATTTTTTTGTGTGTTTTGTGGTTAAATATCTTGCAAATGTTGTGTTTTTTAAGCTAAAGCTGCACCACATGCCAAGATGACTCCACTTAGCTTCCAGAGAAACAACATGCAACAGAAGCTCAACAACACAGTCCTGGTCCAAGGGTTTTAGCCAAGCCATGTTTTGTAGGTTGTTTGTGTGTATATCTCCATATGAATATCTCCACAATACTGTAGTTTTCTGTACAGGGTGGGGATTTAAACAAGCTGCATTCCTGGATGTATATGTGGAAATCTTCTAACTATTTTGTTTTCCAAATAAATGTCACATTTATGGCCAAGAATTTACAGTTTTAGTTATGGAGAGATCTGAAAGTTCTCTGATTAATTTGATGTGTCTCATGTTTCAAGGCTGAGGAGGAGGCGACAGAGTGGGGGCTCTGTCTCAGGAATAGCTGACCTTGAAACTCCCCCAGATGATACCAGAAATAAACAAGAAGCAAATGAATGACATAAAGAAGGACAAGAAACAGTCAAGATGGGGTAAAAGATGACTGATGAAGAAGAGGATGTATGAAGGAGGGGGAGACAGAACAAATAGATAGGGGAAAAAACTTTGAAGGTTGAATGAGTGAGGGATGAGAATGGATGGATGGATAGATGGGGGAAGAAGGGATGAATGGATGAGGGAGGATGAACCAGGACAAGGTTAGAGAGGGTGGTGATTGAGAGAACTAGATGAATACCGCTGTGTGGGTGACCCAAACATAAAATGGATCACAAGGTGATCAGAGGTGTGGTCAAGGTGTGGTTCTGAGCCTAAACTAATAGGTTAACTTCATTTGTGAGCTTATTTGAATGCTTTCAGAATATATTGAGTTAAAGTAACTTTATTGTGGTAGGATTTTTTTAATTCTTCCTTACTGGTCCCTTGCTGCACTTTGTGTGTTCACACACACTCTTAAATTAAATTTGAATAGTGCAAACTCCCACTTCAGTGAAACGTCAGTGCTTTAATCCTCTTTGCACGTCTGACTTTAGACAGGATCCTTGTTCCTCATTAGCACTCATGTCCATCTTTACTCAACATACCAGACTGTTATTATTCACAGTGTCATGTCGACCCTCCTCTTCACTGTGGCTCAGACCAATTAAAGTGTCACTTTAAGAATAGGTTTTGTGTGTGTGTGTGTGTGTGTGAGAGAGAGTGTGTGTTGATGGGTGGGAACAGTCAGCCCACATGAGGTTGTCTTATTCTAGCAGCTATTCTTCATATTTTTACCCACTTGATCATTTAAAAGAACAGTTCATTTGTTGCTCATTACACCTCTTTGTATTGAGAGGTGTAGACATTATAAAAATTCTGCATTAATGAGAGGATATTATTAAAAAGGAAAATATAGCTCAATTTATCTACCTTACACACAAAGTCTGGGCTAGTAGAGTCCTTGCTCATGTAATCCCACTGTTCTGCTTGCACTCCTTTAAGAGCAACTCTGAGCTTTAGTATCATTTACTTTAAAAAGGTATGCATTTATCACAAATAAGTAGAAAACCACTTGCCAATGATTCAAACAGAAAGCATTTAATGGTAAAATGCAATGTGACCAGCCCATTTTACACAATCCGAGTAAACTGAGGATGTAAAAAGAGGTGAATCAGAGAGGAAAGACAAAGAGCTGGATGGATCAACAGCAAGCAAACAGTGTTTACAAAGAGAGCTATTTAAAAAAAACTAAAAAAAAACTTAATGAAATCAAGATCAGATTCCAAACCTAAAAATTCAAAGTTTTGCTTTCTTAGAATCATCTCTCCAGTCAGATATTTATTTAAAAAGAGAGCTCAAAAACTCTTTGGGATGACCACACATTATGAATCCTAGAAGGATGACTGGGAATCAACTTCAGACAGAGGACTTCAGTTCCATATTGTGAGCAGACCAATTTTATTTTTAACGATCGGGTAACTATTAATATATGTTCTTTTATCTCACATATTATGCAGCTCATATAACAGGAAGGTATGATGTTAATGACAGTTAAAGATGACAGGGCCCCTAAACAGACAAATACTAAACAAACTGTTGCAAAAGGAGGGTTTATTATGACAATAAGCTGGCTTTGACAAGCTGAGGTGAGCACCAGGTTGGGGACTGAACAATGCAGACTGCAGAGGAGAAGGAGTCTTCAGATGGGTAGTGAAAGACTCCAAGATCAAAGATTGACAGATTACGTCTGACATGGGTGGTTTGTCACAGTGGGTTGGAATAACAACATCTCTGTGGAGCTAACGGTGGCAGTGGAGAGTGGCTGAAGGTAGGTGAGTATTCATGAGATCAGTCAAAGCTGTCTGAAAACAGGTATCTGCTTCCATGAGTACTGATGCTCTGGGCTGCTAGGTACTGGCGAGAAGTTGCATGACTGACAGAGCCAACAGATCAGATGAGAGCTAAATAATACAGGAGATCCGAGAAATGAAAAGATGAGTGAGGATTTTTTTTTTTTAGAGAACATGAGACAAACTTTAGGAGGACCATACAACAGGTAAGCAGACAAACTGGTGCTAATTAGAATGCAGATCTAGCCTAATAAGCAGTAGGCTATCAGTGTTTTTTTTACTAAGGAATGGCTTCCATCTGGCCACTCTACCATACAAGCCTGATTGGTGGATTGCTGCAGAGATGGTTGTCCTAGAAGATTCTCCTCTTTCTCACAGAGGAATGCTGTAGCTCTGACAAAGTGACCATCGGGTTCTTGGTCACCTCCCTGACTAGGGCCCTTCTCCTCCGACCGTTCAGTTTAGGCAGCCGGCCATCTACAAGAAAAGCCCTAGTGGTTCTGAACATCTTCCTAGTACAGATGATGGAGACCACCGTGCTCACTGGGATCTTCAAGGCTGCAGATATTTTCAGTACCCTTCCCCAGATTTGTGCCTCAAGACAATCCTATCTCAGAGGTCTACAGACAATTCCCCTGACTTCATGCTTGGTTTGTGCCTTATATATAGACAGGTGTGTCCCTTTCCAAATCATGTTCAATCAACTGAATTTACCACAGGTAGACTCCAGTTAAGCTTTAGGAACATCTCAAGGATGATCAGTTGAAACAGGATGCATCTGAACTCACTTTTAAGCTTCATGGCAAATACTGAATACTTATGTACATGTGATTTCTTAGTGTTTCATTTTTAATGAATTTGCAAAAATCCCCCCAAAAAACAAGACTTTTCACATTGTCATTATGGGGTATTGTGTGTAGAATTTAAAAATAAACTTATTCCATGTTGGAATAAGGCTGCAACATAACAAAATGTGGAAACAGTGAAGTGCTGTGAATTCTTTCCGGATGCACTATAAATTCATAAAATCATTTCCATGCTTTAGTCATTGACTTCAGAGGGCTTGTGCCTTTTAATCTTCAAATCTTCACTATACTTTTTTGTCGTAAAACCTCTCTTAATCTAGAGGCCAGACAGTCACAATAAAACTGAACAAATGCAATAAGGGTACAGATTTCAATTAATCCAGTTTTGAGGAATTAAATTACATTTTCAGGCAAAGTGTGGATGTTCATAGTCATCTTGAAACAGACAGCGATGATGAGATCAAATACCTCTGATAGGCAGATGGTATGAGACACTGATACGAAAGTCAAAACACAAAAGTGAAATTAAACGTGCGTTTGCACAGGTGTTTCTCAGATTCTTTAGGTCTGTTTTCAGTCAGCTCGTCTTTTCTTGCTCCCTTTCATCCTCCATTTTCTCTTGAATTATTTCTGTATCTTTGCAAGTTTCAGTCCTCACCACTCAAACAAAACATTATTATTTCAGTCGATATAGATAGTCATTTTGCACATGAATTTGTTTGATTTTTCTCTTCCTCAGTTTCCATTCTCTCACTGCTTTTGTTTTCCAATTCTATCTCTCCCTTTCTGCCGTATCTACCCTCGAGGTTCTCCAACTGACTGTATTTGTAACAGTATTTATTTTATTTTCATGCCTCAATCTACCAGTGTTCAGGATTTGTTCCACCCCCCCTCTTCTCTGCCTTTCGGTGTTATCAATAGGCATTAGTTTAAAGTGTTTGGTGTCAGTCAGTGGTGTCAGTAGCAGATTAAAACTGAGAGGTGTACAGCTCAGAAGGCTATTGATCTGTGGAGTGGAGGCAGATATGCTCAGCTCAGCACTAAAATGCTTGCTCTCCACAGACCTGTGTGTGCTGGAGTATCAGTAACAATCTTTAAACAAAGAAATTCCAAAAATGATCCAATTGAAATTTTAAAGAGAAGTTGGAATAGAACAAAAATGTAACTTTAATGAAAACCTTACAGTTAAAGATTATGTAACTATCCAACCTTAAAACTGAAAACGGCACAGGGGCATCTATTAAGTACATTTCTGGTGCCGTTGCTGCCCAGAGTTTCATTTTACACATTGCGTTACACGGTAACAAACATATATAAACACACCAGCTGTTTTGAATGTGCACTATGGTTAATTCAGCAAAGAAACGCAAGAAAACATTATTGGAGGAAGAGAGGAAAAGAAAGAAAGTGACAGAGCAAGAGATAAGACAAGAGTCAAGATAAGTCCTTTTTACTGGCAGGAAAGAGCTCACAGTACAGGTAGGACGTAAGATGCTAAATTAGCCGTTGATGGGGGAAAATTGCAAAAATTCTGTAGTGCGTCTTTAAGGTTCAACATAGTTTGGACAGTGTGGTGTTAACCAGAATTCAACAGATCCATTTTTGTATAGTTCAATGAGTAAATAACTCGTCTGTTGCACAGCATTCCAGGTAAAAATATAAACAGAGACCAAGATCAGTTAAAAGAAAAAAGATGCAATAGGGGTCTGAATGAAGACAACTTGATTCAGTGGGGTTTAAAATGTAAGTTAATAAAGACTAGAGGAGGTCCAGAACTAGGGACCAATTGAGTCTGGAAAAAGAAAGAATGGGGGTGTTTTCTCTTTAGGGTCACAAAGCATGAACAGTATGAAAGTATAGAGGAGTATTGTGGCTATATCAGGTCAGATCTATGAAGTGGGAGAGGTGGGAGATAAGAGGTATGTGTGGATTTTTCTGCCTTTAAGGAAAGAGGAAATACAATAGAGAGATGAGAAATCAGAAAAAACTTGTAGCCTGTAGCAGTTCTGCCTTTATGAGAAAAAAGATCAATCTTCATTCTTCCTCACCTGTTTCCTTTTTATTGCCTTATCTTTATCTTTTCTATTGTCAGTTGTATATTGACTAGTCCTTCTTTCTTATATGCCCACTAACTCACTAACATCACATTTAGTTGTGTATTTTTGTCTTTGACCTTTTGGATGCTCGTCTTTATCTGAAAAAAATCAACATTACTTTAACAGAAGTAATTACTTTTACACATGTTTCCATTATTGCTATCAGAGACAGACTAGAATCAGAGTTCCTAAAGCTAAAAAAAACACAAGTTACCCATTTTTAGGATTATTAATTTCACTTTGTCATTAATGCTTTCTACTTTGTCCTGCTTGTTTTAACTCCAGTGTTCTAAAAAGTACAGATAGTGTGTAAATAATCTTTGGAAGTCGATAATTGTAACTGGTTTCCCAAAAATTAAATGACAAAAAGATCCTTTGCTTATTCAGAGGAATTTCAGCTGTGAATTAACTTTGATCCCCCATGCCAACTCTGTAATTTTGCCAATGATACACCATGTACTGTATATCAGTCTATGCTTCAAATATGCATATGAAAAGATTGTAGACTCATAGACTTTGACCTTGGCTCTACCTCTCTACTTGCAAGTAGGTTAGATGCCCATATTCTTTTCTGGATCAGGTTTTAGTGGACATGAACATGAAGTCATTAAGTGTAAAAGATCTTTGATGCAGCCTTTGTGGTGCCATTTCGCACCCTTCCTGTGAGTCATTTACAGACTTTCAGACTTGCTAATTATTCATTCAAAAAGAAAAAACAAATTGATGTGCAACTTCAGATCCAAGGTTTGGATAGACATTATCTGAAATATTAAAGAAACAAAATACAATGACATGCAGATCTCATAAACCAATATTTTAATAGAAAATAGAAAATATGACTTCAGTTATTTAACTGTTTATGTAAAAATATGGAATCATCTTGAAATTTGATGGAAGCAATTTACATTTTACATAGCAAATAGGAAACATAAATTGTTTCCAGATTTATTTCACAAAATCATTACTGACCCTTCCAATGCAAAAAAAATTCTAAAAATGACTCATTTGATGCATGACAAAAATCAACAGCCTATATGATCCAACTGCGCAACATAGATTTTTTTAAGTTATTCAAATAACATTGTTATCATAGACATCGAAAGGTTAAAAGTAGGCTTTTCATATGTTATGTTGAATCATTTGACTCAGTTTTATTCAAACCATCTCAATACGCAGTTAAATAAATATGTTCTTTAATGGCGAGAAGAGGTATCAGAGGAGAGTAGCTGAGGAAGAGATTCTGTGAGAGGGGGAGGTAGATGGAGGCCTTTTTTGCTGAGATTTAAATGTTAAATGTCAAAACAAAGAGAAGAAAATACCCCATATACACCCAAACCATGCATATCTCTTAGAACGGCAGAATGGAGCCAACCTGGATGTGTCCAGTGGCATTAATGTAATAGTCTTGAACTTTAAGTGACTTTCATCATGGTGACATTGAAAGTTAAAATGAATGTTTAAAGCAAATCGTACTTTACTGCAAAGAAAAAAGTTTGTTGATACAGATTACAATATGCCATATTAACAAAGTTACATGCACAGAGGAAAACAGAATGTCTGCTTGCTACTATGTTTAGGTTCTGATTAAAATACCGTGTAAAAATGTTGAAACACATCTTCCATTGCTAGTTAACACAAAAATCTAATCAGCCAATCAAATGGCAACAAATCAATTCATTTTGGGTGTGTAACCATCAGTTCTATACTTCTATGCTGATGTTCCAACTGAGCATCAATATGTGCATTTTACTTTTCTATTCTTATTTATGTGTGTGCTTGGTTGTGTGATTGTGTTTGCTGCCGGACACCAGAATTTCTTCTTTGTGGGATAAGTAAAGTTTTATTTAATATGAGGAAGAAAGAGTATTTTGGTGACTTTGAATGTGGCATTGTTGTTGGTGCCAGATAGGCTGGACTGAGTATTTCAGATCTACTGGGATTTTCACCCACCTATGGCTACACAACTTCCTGACACTAAAGAACTGTTTTGATATCTATCAGTCAGGTTTTTGGCCACACCACAGCCCTGAGACTGTTCTAGTTAAGGTCTTTAATGGCATCCACTTAAGCACAGCCAGCGGAAATATTTCAGTTCTGGCACTGCTAGATCTCAGTGCTGCATTTGACATGGTCAACATCTTACTAGTACAGCTGAAAAACTGTGTAGGACTTTCTGGCACTGCAGTTAATTGGTTTATATCCTATTTAAAAGACAGGAACTGCTTTGTTCTATTCTATTCTAAAGTTATTTGGCAGACGCTTTTATCCAAACAGACTTACATCTGAGAGTAAGAACAACACAAGCAAGAATTCAAACCTGAACCAGAACACAAACTTTGTGTCTATAAAGCTGTGCAAACAAGAAAAATCTGTGGAGTTCCTCAAGGCTCCATCCAGGGGCCACTGCTGTTCAACATCTACATGTTTCCACTTGCTCAAATTGTAAAAAACAACAAAATGTTACCACAGTTACGCTGATGACACACATATCTACATAACCATCTCACCAGGAGACTACAGTCCTATCCAAACTCTGATCAACTACATTGATCAAACAAAAGATTGGATGTGCCAGAACGTCCTTTAGTTAAATGAAGACAAAAATGAAATAATAGTGAAAAAAAATAGTTTTTTGAGCCAAGGAAAAAAGATTAAATGTCAGTACTCAGCTTCAAACAACTAAGTTCGAAACTAACAACCAAGCCAGAAATCTGGGAGTTGTCATGGACTCAGACCTGAATTTTAATAGTTATATTAAGACAGTTGTGAAGTCAGCCTATTATCACTTAAAGAACATAGTAAGGATTAAAATACAGATTTTTGGTCTCCCTAAAAGGTCCACCAAACAGTTGGACGCAGCTGCTCGAGTCCTCACTAAGACCAAGAAAATAGATGACAAAGTTCTTAGATTTTTTCACTGGCTTCCTGTCTGTCAAAGAATTGACTTTAAAACTTAAAATGGAGAGGCAGCGTTCGGCTTTAATGCTCCTCAAATGTGGAACAAAGTCTCAGAAAACTGCAGGTCTGCTAAAACTCTAAGCAGTTTTAAGTTAGGGCTAAAAACCTTTCTACTTGCTACCTTTTATCAAAACAACTTTTATATTCCTCACATTGGAACTTTCTTTCTTGCTATAATGCTTTTAATGTTTTATGTAAAGCACTTTAAATTGTCTTCTACATGAAAGGTGCCATACAAATAAACATCTCTTGCACCATAATCTCTAGAGTTTACAAAAAACGGTCCAAAAAAAGAGAAAATATCCAGTGAGCAGTAGTAGTCTGGTCACAAATGCCTTGTAGATGTCAGAAGACAATGGGCAGACTGGTTTGAAATGATAAAAAAAAAAAGCCAAAATGAATTCTGATAACCTTTGGTTATAAGAAAGGTATGTTAGAAAAGGTAGAAAATCTTAGAAAGTCCAACCTTAAAGCAGATGGGCTACAGCAGAAGACCCCACCGGCTGCTATTCTAACCAAGACTAAAATTCACACAGTTTCATGAGAATCAGACAATGGAAGTTGGAAAAATGTTTTCTGGTCTGATGAGTTTAGATTTCTGCTGCAACTTTTAGATAGGTATGATCAGAATTTGACATAAACAACATGAAAGCATGGCTCTATCCTGCCTTGTATCAACAGTTCATGATGGTGTTGGTATGACAGCTTGGTGAATATTTTCTTGACACACTTCGGGCCTCTTTGTACCAGTTGTGCATCAGTACCAAAGCCTACCTGACTACTGTTGCTGACCACATCCATCCCTTTATAACCACTATATACCATCTTCTGGTGGCTATTTCCAGCTAGATAATGCATCATGTCACAAAACTCAGATCATCTCAAACTGCTTCTTAAACATAACAAGTTCAGTGTACTGAGGTATGATAATTTTTTATAATAAACTACAATTGACGTCAAACTCAAATTTCTGTTCAACAATGATGTGGATTGTTTGGTTTTCTGAGAGCACAGAAAAAAGCAGGAGCATGAACTCAAACAGAGTGGCAGAAATATACAGCACAATCACGGTAAGAATGAGGTCAGTCGGTTCATCTTTTCCCGAATTAAGCTAACAGATGAGACATGAATTTGTTTGTGTGCATGTATGTTCTTCTTCTGAATTGTCCCTGACTTTGATCTCTTTATCTATTCGATGAGTCAGCTTCAGTTTTTTGTAGAGCAGAAACTGTCAAGGTCCTCAACCCTGCATAGACTTTATCTACGTCTTTCCATGCCTGTTGACATTTTAGCTTCAGGTTAAATTTGGAGTCATAATAGTTTGGACAGCTGCCAGGATGAGGAGATTTAAAATAGTTAGACTATTTTTGGTGTAGATTAGTGATGTCTGTACAACAAATGGACAACAGGAAAGATTTTTTCAAATGAGAACTTAAATTAGATGAAAAAAGTACTTCATTCATCTCCAAAGGGAAATTCTAAATTATTATAATGGTTTTATTATTATCCATTCATAATAAAGTTGCTTTGATCAGTCTTTCCACTCATGTTTATCTACATAAATCTGAGCCAGCATCCTGAGGCAGCACATTTAAGGAGTCGTGTGAAAAACAAATACCAAATAATGCTGATCAAGCAGTCAAATTCTGATTCTCAGGCGGGTGAAAATTTGCCCTTCATAAGTCTTATGAATTTACCTTTAACTATTAAAACATATAGTTAGGGTCTGAACTTTCTGCACATTTAAAAACTTGAAATAGGAAAAAGATAAGAATTCTGGTTTTAAATTTTCCCTTTTAAAGTTTGCATAGGTCCTCAAACTGCTGTTAAAAGCCATCAGAAGGAAGGAGGTGAAGGGTCAGCAACGTAGTGCATCAAGATTATTCCTGTGACCCTCCACAGAGCATGCAAAGAAAGAGATTGGAAAATAACAGCTGCGTGAGATTAAAGTGGATGAGACTTTTCTTTATTGTCGTGAATTATTAAACCAGTGTGAAATAAGATGTGGTGACATTTTTAGTGTCATGTCAGGGTCACCACTGGCCCTTTAGGATTGTGAAACATTTCAAACAGCTCTGGTTTTAAATATGAAAAAGTTCAAATAAAAAAAGAGTTGGACAATATGCAATGAAAAAAAATCCTCCTGCTACTCCTAACAGAAAAGCTCCATCACAGTGGGGATTTGTTTGATGCACATTTGTGAGTTATTATTCACTGTGTAATGTGCTTTGCCAGATTTCAAAAAGGCTGGTTCTCATTAGGAGATCAAGCACTTTATATCAGTTTGTTTACAGCTGATAAAGCCACAAACAGTGCTTACAGCTGTTGAAGTGGGAAAGAGAAATGGTCTAGCAGTGAAGAAAAAAGGTTGATTCCCTTTTTCAAAATTTATTAAACACATGCAAACATCATTTGAAATGGAGCATTAAAGCAAAAATTTTTTAAATAATCTTAAAGAGCTTGAATTTGATACAAGCACTTATTCTTTAACACATTCTGTACTCTTTTAGATAAGCTTTAATTTTATTTCTTTCAGTGGTCTTCAGGAATAGTTATCCAAACTTCTTGAAGGACTTTCCAAAGCTCTTTGGATGTTGGCTGCCTTTTGTTCTGTTCTCTAAAGGTTTTGAGGAGGGGTAATCACATCATAAAACCTGTTACCACTGATTTTCAGTCCAGTTCTTGAGTCTTTAGGACACCTCTGCATTTTCTCCATTTTTCCTTACATTAAAAATGGCTTTGTGAAAGTCAGTTCCATGGAGACCATTTCTGATGAGGCTTCAGCAATCGGTTGATGGATCAACTGAAGATCTCGATGAATCTATCAGGTCCTACTGTAACGAGGATTGTAAGGTCCCAAATGCTACACAAATTGAGTGAGGAAAAAGGAGAAACGAGCTTTATTAAATTTTCAGGAAGGATCAGGTGGATTGGTCTATGAAATGTGCGGATACACAGGTGGAATAGAACCTCGGCCACCCGCTTGCAAGGTAAACTTGTTTCCTCTGAAGCAAGAGGACTGTGAGGAGACAGAACTGGTAAGTGAACAGAAGTCCAGCAGATAACATGATGGAATATTGTTTTAAGCAAGTAAGACTCACTGCGATAGTTTGTCCTATCAGAACGTGGTTCAGGTCGGTCCAGATATTGAGCAGGGCTGAGAGGAAAGGCAGAAACAGGCAGGGTCAGAGCCAGGGAATCAGAGACGACTTCAGACACAGAGCCAGGACAGGGCTGAGATGCAAGACAATGGTCAGGAACAGGCAGGGTTGGCAACAGGGATTTAGTCTGGGGACGAACGCTGGCGAGTCAGGCATTGAAGCAAAGACAATCTGGCAACTAGTGAGTGAGACAGGACGGGTTATATAGTGGCACTCATGAGATAATTAGCAGGTGGCACCAGCAGGTGGAAATGGTTGAGTAGATGAGAGGGAGTGGCAGAGCCAAAGAGGGGGAGGTCACGGCTGAGTGTGACACCTGTATCAGGCCTTTGCTAGATTGTTGTTGATTCCTTTTTCTGAAAAACATCATTCTCAGGTATTCTTCATCTAACGTGAGAAGTATTTTAGGCCAAACAATTCTTCTTTTGACCTCCACTTGTCCAGTTTTCTCAATATTTTTAGGAGATAATGCACACATATGCTGAGATATGCCAAGCTTTGAGCTAATATCTATATGGGAATCTCCTATATGGTGCAAAATAATATTGGCTTGTAACTTTGAAACAGATGTATCTTTGAGACAGGCTGCTAATAACTGAATGCCTAAAGATGCAAATTAAATTGTTCTTACTAAATTGTCGGTTTTGTGTAGACACAACACTGATGCTTTCTCTGAAATAGGTCATTTCTTCTTGTTTGAATAACTTCATTAGTCAGCGTTAAGTGGCAAAACAAACATAATTTGTTGTAAAATGGGTCAGATACAAGGAATGCTTTAAAAAGCAGCAAACGTTCAAAAACTTGAAGACCTTGAAAAAGCCTGAAAAACTATTATTTTAAAAGACAATGACTGGATAAGGAAGCTGAGAGCAGCCGTTATCAACTGTTTTTCTTCTTTCAATTGTTATCTCAAAATAACGAGTTTATTTTCTTGTTATCTTTACATAATGAGGAACTTTTCTCATGATAATGAGATCATTGATCCCAAAATCACGAGAAAAACAAAGTTTGTTTTCTTTAGATAACGAAATGATTAAGGTGGGCCCAAAAGTAAGTATTTGACACCTGATTTCACTGATCAAAACAGACCCCATGACAGCTGATGGGAGTGGCTACAGTCATGGTGTTTATGTGTAATTATGTGAATGAGTGATTGGCAAAACTTAACAATCAGACACGTCGCAATTTGAGTCTTTGTCAGACTTGATAGATGTAAAATCAGATGTATTAATCAGCGATGGATGTTCCTAGATCTGACGTCAGCTTGTGTCCATTGCTGGCTTGACTGTACAGAGGCATCCCAGTACAGACAGCTCCATACTGGGACGCCCCTTGAACCCACCAGTTGAAATATTAGTAGAGAGAAGAAAATGATGACTAAACTCTTATCCCCACCTCTCTCATCACCACAGCTCTCCTTCCCCGCTTCTCAAACACTGACAGCTCTGCAGAACTCGCTCAGAGCCACACTGCTGCATCTGAAGCTTGGAGGAGGTCCTTGATTCCTGTAGCAGACTGGGAACCAGCACTGCTCCCAGTAGACCACAAACACACTCAATAAAATACAATATAATTAATTAATGTACATACTTAATATTTCTTAATTTGATAATTCTTATATTAACAAGTAGTTTCTGTGGGGACCTGTGTGGAGTTTGCATCTTTTTCCTGTGTGCGTATGGTTTCTTTCCACAGTCCAAAGACGTTTAGGCTGATTTGAGTCTGAAATCTCGCTAGGTGTGACTACGAGTCTGACTGCAGGTTTTTCTCTCTGTGTTGATTCTGTGATGGACCAGGAGTAGCTCCTATCCACTTGTAATTCTGCATTTAAATAATTCATTTGAAAACAAGATAAATCACGAAAAAACTGTGTTTAAAAGAACAGACGAGTTTGACTGCCCTTGGCTTCTGTAACTGGAGCCTTCAAGGCAACACATTAAGAAGAGACTGGTGACTCAAGACTTTTACACAGCATTTTAATAGATGTTAGTTTTGCTGCTGCAAATTTGGTTTGCCCTGTTACGACACCAGAGAAACATTTAAACAGCCATGCCCCCAAACAACTCCAGTTCAGTGATGCATGTTTGTTATCTGAAGACCTTTTTGGTTTTTAACAGAGAAGTCATGAATGTACTGAACATATAAATGTCATGCCATGAATGTTGACCAGCCACTAAGAGTTCTCACTGTTCTTTAAGTGAGTTGTGTTCTTTTCAAGGTGAATAAATTCATCCAGAAACAGCATTGCCTCTTGCCTGATCAGTTCACCAGCAGCCAACCATTAACCCCCCCCCCCCAAAAAAAAGGATAAAAAGGAAATCCTGTAATATTATTAAAGCATAATTAATATAAGTTACATTGCTAGAGAACTTAGCTTGGATTTGCATATAAATGAGTTTGGAAAGTATTACACAAGTAGAACTGACCTGAACTTTCAGGGAGAACTTCATGGTGATTATCATATGGACGATGGCTCTCATGGAAATCTTGTGTGGTCAGGTTTTATTCCTGAAGAATTCACAGGAAACATCACTTGGTCTGAAGTAGATTCAGCTGAATCACGTGTGACAAATGCAGAGTCTGTCACACGGGATTTAGCTGACCATGATCTGCGAGAAATAGAAAATAATAGTACACATGCAGAGCTGTCGTGTAACTGTGCTGCATTGGGTCTTTCTTAAATAGATCATTTGTACAGGCGTGTAAAATGAATAATTAGATGCTTTTCCCACTCAAAGTGATTTTCATTTTCACTTCAATGAAATAATTGTATCAAATGTTTACCTGACTGGCAACAACGCTTGCTAAGGTCTCAGTGGCATCATGACCCAGACATAGGGACTCTTCATATACACAGTAAAGCACATGCAGTTGCTTTAATCTGATTCAGACTAAGCCAAGCTCATTTCAGCAGACTGAAGTTCAGCTCTTCAGTCTAGACTTTGGTTCATGGGGGAGATTTCACACCTCTTCTTTTACGCAAACACCCAAACTAAACCTGTTAACAATAAAAGGGATCTCATTAACATAAACTGTAACTCACTGTCACATCTATTACCTCATTTTAAACCTTCACGTTTAATGGCACAGTACATGATGATGGTTAACAACAGTAAATTCCTTTGATTGCATTATTTTTCTATACTTCATGGCTTGTCAAGAGCACAAGGAGAGCTTAAGCTCAGTGTAAGTTAGATGTTGTCTTATTTTATTTTATTTTTAATATTGTTTTTCAAAATGTGTCTGTGTACAGTGTGTGTGTATGCAACTTGAGTCCCACAAGGAAGCCTTAGTAGCTGGTAGAGTTGCCCAGTTGTCACCATGGTGCCAGGGGCAGCCTCTGGGAGAATCTGGGCATTCTGAAAGATCCTCTGTCGGAATGTCAACAGAGCTGATACCAGGAGGAAAAAAAGGAGGATGAAGCTTTGGAATCAGCTAGAGTTGTTGAAACAAGACACTGTTTGGAAGCAGATGAATTCAGCTTTCTCAAACACTTGATGTAGTCAAATATGTGGTCACTAAAAGACAGCTGTGTCTTACTGTCCAGCAAACACAAGGGGACAAAACAGCCAAGTTAGTCAATATTTATTCAAGCTTCCTATAAAACACCTTTGCTGCTAGTAGAAAATTCCTTTCCCGTAGAAAAATAAACTGCCACAAACCATTAAAAACTCAGTTTCTATTTCAAGATTAAAATGTTTCAACAGCTCTGTAGGTGGACGCTATACCTTGGTTGAAGATATTATTATTCATTACAAGAGATGACCCACACAAATATGCACATGAAGACTGTGACAAAAAGAATTTCACATCCTTATCTCATCAATACGACCAAGACCTCTGGGAAATAATTCAACTCACAAGGCCATCTGTTTGTGTTTCCTGTCACCAGCCATTTAATGAGATGTGGTAAATCTGCTCATCATTATTCTCTCATTACTGACTCAGAAAGAGGCTGCCTGAAAGTTTCTGGAAAAGGTTGAAACTGAAGAACTCCTGCAAAGTAAGCAGTTTCCGTTCTTTTAGAAAGATTCCCTTTTTTATTTTCCTTGTTCCTGCGCATACATTATATTTGGGTGTGAAAGTCACTACTGACTCAAAAGCTGGCATTTGCTTTAGACCCCTCTTTTCTGGAAATTTGCCATTCAGCTGTTTATATTTGCAAGGTGAAGTTACTTCACTCAATAAAGTTATCCAGCATCTTCCCTCCAGCAAACTTCAGCTTCAAATGATGCTGCATTTTCTGTATCTTGGACACAATAAATTGGAACTCTTTTGCTTTAACTCTGCTTTGCTCTTATTGTTTAATCTCATCATTAGCTAAATAAATGAGCTAATTATGCTTATCCATATACCGAAAGGCAATCTAACTTTGTTTTTCTGGACACTCTGGGGATATCTTGCATATTTGGCTCTTCTGTTTATTAAATAAACCATGAATATTTGTCCACATGTGGATAGTGTAGTAGCGTCATAGTTCAAGTTAAAATGGCAAAATGGCAACATATTACAGTAGGGTTGGTCGATACTGATGTCAGTCTGATACCAAACAAATCCAGGGCAAGTATCACCAATACCAATACCTATACTTTTTGCTTGAAATTTCACGTAGTTTTGCTTTTGATTGTTCATCATTACAATTATTATCATTATCAACAGTATGGAGATTATTATTTATTGATTGTTAGTAAAAAGTTAAATGGCACTACTGAAAATACGAAATTTTAACTTTTCTGTTTGGAACAACAATGTAACAAAATTATAATAATAATAATAAAAAAAGAAAACTCTTTTAATCCCTTTTCATCATACAATTGTATGAGAAAAAAAAAAAAAAAAGACTGCAAATTAGCTAAACAAAAGCTAAACCTACTATTGGTTGATTCCCATTTACATTCTTTGGCTTTTTGCTCCCAAAGCCCTCTGTAAGAAAAATATTGATCTCATCACACTGAAATCGATCGACACTGATACTAGCCTTGGTAATGATACTATCGATATTTGTATTGATCTGCACAGCCCTTTATTACAGGGTACAATTGTGTATAAGGCAATGTCAGCATTGTGTAAGACTATCAACTCATGAGTATTAAGCATGTAAGAAGTGACAATTTATACTTTTCAAACCCTATTTTGAGCAGGGAAATGCATAAACTTTTCTGATGATTAGCCGAATTAATATACTGTGCTTAGTTATAGATGTTTTAATAGTTTGTTTGTTTTTCCTAAAAATTTCTATAAACATTTCTTTTCCACAAATGAATGAGCTTTTGCTATTAACACATTTGAATTGTTCCACTTTGACTTTTAGCTTCTTTGATTTTTTTTCTACATTATTTAAATTTTGGCTACGTTCAGACTGCAGGGCATAATGCTCAATTCGTTTATATTGTGAAATACAATTTTTTTGAGAGTCCATTCACATTTCCAATTAAATACGACTTGTATGTAATCTCCTGTATGAACTTTATGCGCACCAAAAGTGTCCCGGATGCGTAGAAGACACGACAATGTGACAGTGAGAGTGCTTGTGACGTCTTTGTGTTTGCGGAAGTAAACATGGACGGTAACAGCGGAGCGTATTTTGCAATTTTAAAGTTATTGTCCAACCGCAGCCAGCACATTTTCAATGGCTTTGCTTTAAGGAGGAGATTACAAAATAGGAGAGCCAGATTTTTGGCCATGGCATTTTGTGGAGCAGTGGCAGCAACGTCTGTACAGAGAAATGTGTAATAATGACGTGTAGATTGGATGATTGCGACGTGGCCATTTAGATTGAAGTCGCATGGCAAAAGATCAGACATATATTATACGGATTTAGGACCACATATCCAATTCGCTTGGGTCACATTTGAAAAAATCTGTGTTGTTCAAACTGTTATATAAAGATCTGATACATGTCACATAGGGGCGAAAAAATCGGATTTGGGTCACTTCAGTCTGCAGTCTGAACGTAGCTTTTGTTCACCTCGTTTCTTTCTTGTAACCAACCTTGTTCTTTGCACAGTCCAACCAAAGCCACATTTTTGCTTTCCATTCTACATGTCACTCACTTTGTTTAAACTTCCCTTGTCATTAAGCTACACTTTGCTGAGGCTGGCAGTAGGATGGACATGACACCACACATGCATGGAGCCGATGGATGTATGAAACATCATGAAACATTGCACCCTGCGTGCAACCTGCATATGTCACGCTTATCCATCTTATACTTAAAACAGGCATTATGGCAGAGAGGAAGAAGCTTTCAAAGCATGACTACATTTTTAAAAGAATAATTAGCAGTTATGTCTTTAAAGGGATATTTACAGCTGAGGGAGGAAGCACAATCAACGCGCTAACATCTTGCTACTGAGCACAAGATTAACAGGATTAATGTGATTTGTTATCACTAACACAACGATATGGGAATGAAAGTAGGAAAGAGAGTCGCAAAAACAAATTTCAAGCCTTAGTTTTGGTACTCTCTTGTTTTGTGGTCATGGCCAACATAGCCATGCATGCTTAGTCATGGAGTTGCTTTGTCAGAGGTCTACCCACAGATTTCTGTTGGTGGGATGATGGGCACATAGCAAAATAACAAAACCTTGACAATATGCATTTTGGATTGTTAGTTCTCCTTTTGTTTTTGTTTTTTCAGTTATGTTTGGCTTTGGAATTGACTAGTTTTCCATTATTTCCTCTACCAGTGAAATATTTTCTGTGTTAGTGGCTTTAAGAAAAGCTCAGACCATGATCAATAACCCCTGCTCAGGATTCAGAGAGCTGTTGTTTTCTTTAAAATTCTGCAGCCCTTCCTTTTCCCATGCTGCAAAGTCTTGTTTTAACTTTATCAGTAAACAAGACCTGTTTCCCAAATCCACAAGGCTCGTTTAGATGTGCCTTTTTCAAACTTCTGATTCTGTATATTGTGGTGAAAATGCAGTAAGGGTTTTCTTTAGTAACACTTCTATAACATTCTTATTTGTGCAGGTGTCCTTGCAGAGTAAGTCAATGCACCACCACTGCTGAATCTTCCTGAATGCCTTTTGCAGCCAAACATCAGGGTTTTAAATTTGCCTTTCAAGCAATAATATAAAGCAGTCATCTCCAGACATCCAATTACACCCCTGTCCTATTTATTGAAAAGTGTGTTTTATCTTTGACTTCAGGCATGTTGGAGGCATAACCTTCTAATTTCTATGCACAGAAACATAAATATTTCCCATGACAACTTAATTATCATATTTAATGTTTTAAAATTTTATTTTACACAGACATCTCAAAATTGATAATTCAAGGAGAGTTTAGTTGGAAAAATACTGTGGCGAAGGCTTTTTATTTGGCATCTTCCATTCTGTGAGGGAAAAAGGAGGCTTCCCCACAAAGTGACCTCTGGCTTTTTCTCTGCTTCCTCATTTCAAGACTGATCTCCTGTGCTCAAGTGTTTCTTTTAGTTCCTGCTATCACTGTTATGCTCTGTAGGGTATCTCTATTCTATTGTCTTTGGCATTCACACCTATCCCCCTCCACACCTACAGTATGTCTGCCACGAAGTGTATGCATATCACAGCTCAGCAGCACTCATTTGACCCTCCTGGCCTCATGTGGTTGGAGCGTTGACGGTGAAAGGTTAAAAGGATAAAGGTAAGACAGAGGGAGTGTGCCATGTAGGGGTGTTATATAGAAAACAGAAATATGTCTTATACAGAGAAAACAAGAAATGGAAAAGGCGATGAAAAGAGTCATTGTTATACAAAGGGGTCCTTGTTAGATAAAGGCTAGTCATGTGAATGAAGATTTACAGTGCAGCTTGTAACTTAAACTTAACTTTGTCTACCAAGCTTGGTCTTTGTGTTGTACTTTTCTGAAAATTGATTATCAACTCAACTTAAATTGAAGTTTGATGAAAGAAACATGTTCAAAGAAACGGGATGAAGGGTGAAGATTAAAATCTGCATCTGTCAGACAAATGAGATCAAGGATTTGTATGGGATATGACACACAGTTCCCTGAGTCACTGCCCCAAGTCCCCCACCACTGTTGCGCTTCGACACTCACACACAATGTTAGACATTAGAGCATTTGAGCTAAATACATTTGGCATGTCACAGTTGCTGCTAGCCTAAGCAGAGACACACACACACACTCACATACAGGCTACAGATTGCATGACAGTGGTGTTAACAATGGTGTCAAATAGTGGGTGTACGTTTGCATGCGTGGTGTAGAGCTTTCAGGTTTTATCACAGTATACACTACAAATCACACTGACAAGAGACAATGAAGATGATGGGGTTGGAGTTCATGGTCACATACACTTTGAGTCATCTCCTTATTTCCCTGCTAAAAAGACATTCATACTTCCATACACATTCACATTTCTACACATATATAACAGTTTATATGATTTGATACATGTTTGATCTCATGGTACTAATATGTTGTCATTTCAGAAAGCAGAGGTAGACATGCAGACAATAGGCATAGAGTGCTGTGAAGAAGAACGTCATCATTAAGGGTGTCATAAATTCATTTTTTTGGTATGATTTCAGTAGCAGGAGGAAAAAAAAGCATAAATTAATATACAGATTTTCTGATTTACTATGCAAAATGTAAACAATTAAAAATAATGCAATCTCATTTATTGCTACTTGGTTCTCAGAGTCAAAGCTTTTAGAATAAAATATATGAAATATGATCCAAATGTCAGGTGCACACCAGTACAGATTCATCTACAGTAGCCCATCTATGTTGGGTATTGTCAAAGTATCATTTATTTTTGCACTCGACTGTAATGAAACATCTCCCAATCTGCTGGAGGCAGTAACATAAGCTTTGCTTTGCTAATGTGGCTACCGCTGTATCTGACCCATGGACACTAAAACATTATTGCAGAGTTTATTCCCCTATACATGACTGTATTCTCAGTAGAGCTGCATGCACCATAACTAAACATTTGCACTTAGACTGTTTGGGGTGAATACGCATATTGTTACACCATTACCCGTCATTCATTTCAAATAATGCTCCATGATTCATATTTATTGTGCTCGGTTTAATCAGTGTTGTTGAAAAAATGTTACTGCTACTTTTCTTTCAGTCTCAGCTACATTAAATAAATTAGGTTACTACCTTTTTAAAAAGATAAAACTTTGTAATCAGTTAGATGCACCTTTGATTAAAGCAAGGAGTGATGGTCCTTTCACAAGTAGCAACACCCTTATGTAACAAAGAGAGCCACCATGAATAAATCTGCTTCGTTAATGGCTTTAAAATGACCTAAGTTCCACACTGTAGACATAAAAGCACAACATTACAGCAGAGTAAACATGTTGTCTGAGACTGTTTGAGGTTGAAGATGTCCCAAAGCAGGAACACAGGACAAAGCCAGATGAAGGATGAAACAAACTTTAATTATTTCTAACAAGAGAATTTAGGGAGGATGCAGATGCAGGAAGTGAAAACCATAAACCAACAAGCTGGGCAGTAATAGGGAAACAGGAACCTAAAAGAAAGGCAATGTTCTGACAGGGAACAAACAAAACTATGCATCACATTTACAGTAAATTAAAAATGTAAAAATGTAAAAGTACTGTATGTAAAAACTAATTTGAACTAAAGCAGAGGTTCAGGCTGAGAAATGGAAAAAATGCATTAATGTAAAAGTCTTTAAATATAACTAAATCTAGAGATTATGAGTTACAAAAAAATCCAAGAAATGTATTACAATGTACTTTTTATTTATTTAATTGTTTGTTTGTTTTTGTTTTTTTTCATTTTTACACATATCTACTTATCTATACATCTATTCAGCTCCTAATATTATTATTCCAGTGCAGGAATGCTGGAGCCTTTTTTCTACTTTAATTGAGTCAAAAGATGTGCAGTTTAACAAAAATGTGCATAATAGCAATAATTAAATGCAGAACTTGAAGCTTGAAGACAACAATCCATGAACAACAGACTTCAGAGTGATCCCCTACATGTTGGATTTACAGTTTTAGGCAAGGCAAGGCAATTTATTTGTATAGCACATTTCATGTGCAGGATAATTACAGTTTCTTACATTACAAGTGCTTTACATAAAACAAAAGCATTACAAATATTAAGAACTAGTAAAAGGCAGCAACAAACAGCAAGAATCACAGTAAAATTCTAAACTGCATTAAAATTATTAAAAAGAGAAGTTAGAAAGTTACCGTGAAGAATTCATGCATAGGCGAATGAGAAAAGAAAAGTTTTTAAAGTTTAATCTCCACTGGCAGTTTGTTCCACTTGTTTGCAGCATAACAGCTTAATGCTGCTTCTCCATGTTTAGTCTGGACTCTGGTCTGGACTGGTTGACCAGAATCTTTGGATCTAAGAGCTCTGCTAGGTCTCTGAACATATCACAGATGTATTCTTGGCCCAAACCGTTCTGGGATTTGTAAACGATCAGAAGGGTTTTAAAATCTTTTCTGTGACTTCCGGAAGCTTCCGGACTTCTGTGAAAGCAGCTCGAACCCGGGCCATGGAGGCTGTAAAATCCAGGATTATTGCAATTGACCATTAAAAAAGCCTCGGAGCCTGGGTCCGGGCACGGGCACGGCGCAGAACATCAACGCATTCCTGGTAGTACTGAAGCTTGGCTATGATAGCACGCGGATTCCCACCTGGCTTCCTTGGTACAGGGCTTCTATGTGAGCGGTCTTTGATGAAATCTCTATCCATATCCAGGATTTCACATTATAGCGAGGAAACAGCCCTAGTGGTGCTCGACTCAGGGTCCTTGGGGATTCCTATAATACGGATGTTGCATCTCCACATCCTTCCTTCCAAATCATCACATTTGTTCTTCAAGTCAGGCATCTCTCTTTTTAAACTTGTTACCGTAGTCTGTAGGGTAGTACTTCATCACTTCACATCGATAGCCTGCCCTCTACCTCCTTCACCGTAGCCTTCACCGCATCGATGTCGGTGCACATTGTGGCTGCGCAGCTAGCAATCTCTTTCTTTACTGCCTGCACTTCGGTTAAAATGCCATCGAAATCGTCCTTAAGTGCATTTCTGAGCTCTTCTTTTATCACCACAGAGAACTCCTTTTTGATGGTTTAAAAAAGTAAAATTTGTACGGCTGCAATATCAGTGTCCCCCGTGTGACTCTGCTCCTCACCGGGCACAGAGCCGGTCGCTGACCTTGGGTCGCCGTCCATACTCTTGCCCGAGGAGGCACCGGGCCTTGTTGCCCCGCTCCGGTGTACTATTTCCTCAGTTTGGAAGCCATTTTTATCTTAAATAAAGCCATAACATGTTGTATAAACCTTTCAGCTCTCCCTTGTTGCACAGAGCGAGAATTTGTAGATTGAAAATAATTACTTTTGGAACTTAGTCAGCAGGAGCTCTCAGAGACACGTCCTACTCCATTGCTGGCTCACTAGCTCCCCCCTTGTACTTTATTTTTTAACTGCCTGCGGCAAAGTTATAATCCTCTGCTCCAGTGAGATTTGCAGCAGGTCAAGCGGGACCCCAAACGCCAACCAGACCTTTGTATTTGTGTCTCTGACATCCTCTATGTTTGAAGATGTTCAAAAAGCTCTTGTATAAGCCCTGAAAGTGACAATGCACTACATCCACTGAGTTAGAGAGAAGCCAACCCTGGAAGGTAGTGAGGATATAAATAACAACACAAATTTAACTTTTTGGGTCTTTATGGATGAAACCTTTTCAATACATTGCGTATAAATCTTAAAGAATAATTGTGTTTCTGCTCCACATTGATATGGCTGCACAAGTGAACTGAAGAGTTTCACAAGCATTAAAAACTGTATAAACACGTGTTAGAAATATAAAGTGTCTGTAACAATATCCACACAAGATACAAGGCCATTTTTTGTTTGTTACACTAATCAAATAGAGCTGCTTTAAGATCCTGTACAAGTTCATGGGAAAAGGAGAAGGCAACAGATAAACTGAGGGCCAATAAAATGAAGCAAATGCTGCCGTGGTTGGATTTAGGCAACTCGCCTCTCTAAAGTGTGCAAGAGAAAACCAAAATGTCACTACAAAACTTAAGGCAATATAGCTACTGTGCAGGTGGGCTGTGACAGCAGAATAACACATCCACAACTTCTTTCCACTGTGAAAAAATTTCCAGTTGATGAGATTCTTATCCAGGAGTAATTTAATATTGAGAAATGCATTTGTTAAGGAGCAAAGGTCACAGACATTTCTCACACAACATGGGGAGACTGACCTCAGAAAATAGAAATCTGACTAATACAGTTGCAGAAGGATTTGCACTGATGTTTGTCAAAGAAGTTTCAAATAGCGCACCATCAGATTATCTCCCACACATGCCCCCACGGTCATTTTAACCTAAGCCTGTTAGCTGTAGCTTTAAATCCCCCGAATAGGAGTAAAATACTGTTCAGCTTACATCCACATAAAAGTTTCAAGTCTTTCTAAATGTCAGATTTTTATCTAGAGCTAAAATATTTCAAGTATAGTACATTTTGGCAAAAATGCATATTTACTGTCTTGCTGAGTAAGACAGTGCTCCATCAATCCTAACGTAAGAGGAGAAAATAAAAACTACACATACCAAAACACCTACAGCTTCACATTATACATAGTTTTGAATGTGTCCCTAACAATGCAAAAACATGATCAATTTCAATAAAAAGTAGAATCTAATAAAGACAAATGCACACTCTGTATTTTGTCTCTCCTGCTTCCCCTCAGTTTTTATCCTCACTAAATATGTGTCATCAAACAGACAGATGGACAGTCATAAATATGCAGAATGTTTGCTTTAGTGTAATTTTGTCTGTATGTACAGTAGGCTTAAACCATAATCTGAGTTCCACTGGATCGGTAAAGTTGGGGTTAATTGAAGCAACTGTAGGATTAACCCCACAAAGGGAGGGCTAATTATGCTCTGGTGGAGAGTGAGGCTGTCTTGAGATGAAAACCTGTTAGCTAGTCATGATGCCTTTCATTCATTTGGTTTGTCTGTAACAACCAAAGCAGCAGATATGGCCAAATTTTTTACAGTGATTCGTTTAAAAGGGAGCTTTTGTCTTGGGGACACATAATATAGCTTGTGTCAAACTTGTGTCTTCATTAAGTTGTCATTTGTTAGCTTTCATTGTCATATGATATTTGTCTACAAATATGATTACTATCATCTGAATAATGTCACTAAAATTAAATGTCCACCTTGTTAGTGGCAAAGCAGCAATATTTGATTCAGAACCTTTAAGCCTGAATATCTATCAGGACCAGAGAAAGAGGATAGACTATCTATTCAACACTGGTCACCTGTCATTACCTAAAATAGATTTTAACTTGTTTCTAATTGTTTTAAAGTACCTTTTGGTTTGGCATTAATGTAAAGTTTTGACATACTGATTTTACGAACCAATAAAGCTTTTATCGCTTGTTTCCACCAACAAGTCGCATCAGGACTGTTAGGGTGCTGATATGGCTTGTAAACTGTAATCTCGTTGCGTTCACAGCAACCCGTAACCTTACCTGAGAGACAGTGTATCAGCCGGATAACGATAGATGTCTCAGCTACAGCAATATGTCATCACAGTGCAACGCCTTTCGTAAAGTACAACCAAAACATTTTGTTTCGAATGGCCAGATCAAGTTCTCTCTAAACCTGAGGATATTACAGACCTCCTTGGAAATCCATGGCAGGGTGCTTCGTGATGCCATTTTAAATGAAGATTTAATTAACAAGAAGAAAATCTGTTTCTTTAAAGGTACAGCACGTAGCTTATTTATTTATTTGTATTTTTTTTGCAAAAATCAAGTATCGCTTTCATAAATACGTATTTTACAAAAGCCTAATCCCAATCAGATCCAAATGACAGCGTTCTCGTAGCTTAGAATTAGATGTTTATAAATACATAGGTGGCAGCGCACCCAACTGGAGGCTGCCATGTTGCATCGCCATCTTGGCGTTTTACCTGCGAGTCCCTGCTGTTTTAAGAGGTAGAGGGTGGGTGTTAACAAGCCAAGACGACCGTGGATCATTCAGCTTGAAATGGAAAACCATCCACACTCTTTGCCCCACAAGACGGAGGAAAAAATAGCCAAGAAAAGAAAAAGAAATAATAACTGGGAGAAAATGAGAGTGTACATTGGTGGAGCATTTACCAGACGGAGGCAATTGATGAAAGAGAGGGACTTCAAAACTGACACAGGTTGCAGCCTTTCTGCTGGATAGGTGAGTTTATTCAATCTAACAGTGAAGTTTATTTTGGTGTTATAAACAGGGCAGGGTGGTCCAGCAACTACTTTATCCTCCTGTTTAAATCTGATTATTTACTGTTACTTGCTATATAAAATGGCAGAAACGGCTAATTTGTTAGCTAGCCTACGGTAGAAAAGCTACGTTGCAACAGTTTTCAGTTGTTGTTATTCTTCACAGAAGTCATACCAGCAGGCGACCATGCACTTCTTTCAGACGTATTTTCTAAAGCTTTCCCTTGTGCTTCATCATTTCATTCAGCTGATTTGTCAATGGGGGTGGGGGTAGCTGTCCTTCTTCTAGTTAGACAAAACAGACCAAAGTACAACCAGTTTCTCCTCGTTATTTAATCACCAGAACCGCAGCATTCTAACGTAAAAATATCCCTCAGATAATAATTATTTTGAATCAATACGTCGCCCACCTCCCTTCCGTAGTTGTAATAACGCTCTTAAACGGTGAGGTTCCAGTAGAGCACTACTCAGTTGCTTGCATTACATTAGCGCACCACTAGATGGGAGTAATTCTTACACATTGGGGCTTTAAACAAGGACCCATTTCCTGCTTTGCCCCCCCCTCAACCAATCAGTGGATTGCAGTGTGTCAAGCTCCACCATTTTGGGTTGGACCAGTTAGATTGGTAAGGTATGGTAGATTTTATTTTTTTGTATATATTGTTTTTGGCAGGACCCCTCTTAAGCACAGTAGTTGACAGGTGGTAGAAAGGATTTATACTTCAGCTATGCAGGGGCAGGGCTAGAAAAGTTTTGAAGGGGGACCTTATAGTTTTTAGCCAGATTATTAGTTTTATCAGAGTTTCCTTATCAGTATCAGCTGTTTAACCTAATTTGTCAACATTTGGTGGTGTAATGACAGATACTATCACTGGTGATGGTTGGTGAGATGATGCTGGAAAAAGGCAGGCTGGCAGGCGAAAGAAAGAAAGAAAGAAAGAAAGAAAGAAAGAAAGAAAGAAA
>JBAMHW010000018.1:23606785-23624971 GCA_037177495.1 Rhadinocentrus ornatus | reverse complement strand
TCAGACCCCTCGAAGATTTCTAAGTGGGAGAACTTGCAAAATAGCAGGGTGTTCAAATGCTTATTTTTCTCACTGTATGTTAGTGAAGAAGGGGCAGTCAGAAGAAAAACTGGAATAAGCATCAGCACAACCCACAAGGTTTTAACAAAACTTTAACAGTGGAATCACTGCTGGCTGATTCACTGAAGTGAGAATTGAGCTACTTTCTGTGTTTGATATTTTAAAATATATTAAAATTAGCTCTAATCGGGGGCAAAAGACAAAAAAAAAAACTACAACTATCCAGTTATGTATTCTGCAGCACTCATGACACTTTGTGATGGCTAATAACAATTAATTGATTGATATGATATATGAATTTTTATTACCTTAAAAACTATTTTGCCTTTTTCTTTTACTTAAATCTGCCATTTTGAACTGGAAACCATAGTTTCCCAGCATTTGTGGATGGACTGAAGCAAATTATATTCAGCTGGATGCAATCTTCAAATTTGAACTAATCAAATATGCTTATCCTTGCAAAAAATTAAGGTAATCTTACTAAATACAAAATACAATGAAGCACAGACTCAAGGAAAAAATGTACACATTTTTCATTTGGTTTCTCCAGCTTTAGCAAGCATGCTAAAGCCAATTCAATGGTAATCAAACAAAAGACCATTGAGTTCAAGATAATTAAACCCTTGTAATATCTCAAAACACACATTATCATTAATTCTCTCTGTACTGTAGAAAGATTCCCTCACCAGACAATAATGAAGAACGTTCCTTTCAAATTTCTGATTATTTTTTAAGCTGCAGACTGAGTAATGATCATACTGCCATCGTCGTGGCTTAGCTCATGTGGCAGCTGCAAATTGTGTTTTGAGCCCTGCTAGATGAGAAAGAAAATGTTTAATTCAGTGAGAAAAAGAAATACAGCCAATAGATGCATTATCCTGCAATAATAAAGGGGCTGTAGTTTTCAGATGTTTCTGTTTACTCGGCCATTATGCTGATAGATTATGTATTCTTAGGTGTGAAGAAAGAGGCTTATTCTTAAGCTGTCAAACACAGATGGTTGTAGAGGATGTAGCAGCATCAGGACATGAAGGGTGTAACAATGTAACAGTAAAACACAGTCAAGATAGACACAAAACAGGAGGAAAATCCTGACAGGTATTATTACATGTAAGCAATACATGTACAAGTAAATTTAGTTAAATTTGTTAATTGTAAATATTTTCATCTAAAGGATGAACACAATTGATCTTTATATTGATCTTTTAAATTAATGTCTTTACAGACAACGCAGGCTTTGCTCTCAGGTGTATCGTGTAATTATTTTCTGCTGATTGGTGATTGCATGATGCATCCTTTGTGTGTCCTAAAGGGAGAGCTCAATGCTGCCAAACTGGGTCAGTCAGTTAGTCATGCTATTGATCATAAATAAGCTCTTTAAAAGAACCAGTACATAAGCTGATTACTTTTTATGGTTTTTGGTAAAACATCTAAATGTTTATTTCAAATACAACGCTCTCCATGTCTAAAGTTACATTACTAATCAGATTTAGCTAAGCACTCTTTTCCTATAAAAAAAAGACACAAACCAAACAAACAAAAATAAAAAACATGCAATCCAGGAATATTTAGACACTAATGTCATTTTTATGATTATAGTTGTGTTGGGATAAATAGTTAATATACAAGTTGGATATAGTGTAGGCAGGCACTCAGATTTGCTCCAGGTTTGAGGAAGTGTTTAGGACCTTTTCTTGTGAACTAACTACATGCAATTATTAGAAATAGACTGTAAAAATAAAGAACAGGCATTACAGAGAAAGCAGTATCAAATGATAGACAGAGTTATTAATATTGTAAACTCAAGCTCTAGAAATGTTTAGAAAAATACATTTAATTGCACCTCAATATAAAACATTAGAAAAAATATACATCCCTGGCCAAAACTGAGCAGACCTGAAGTTAAAGTGTCATTTTAAAGGGGTAGTGCACCCTAAAATGTCTTTTTTAGCTGTAAACAACAGTTTTACTTAATTGTGATGAAAATCATCTATACTGTTGATAAAATTTGTCATTTTTTAATTTCTTTTAAAAAAAAGGGGGGGGGGAATTTTGTGGGTCAAAAATGGCTGATAGATTTTGCTTTTGAAAGTCACACCAGACTTTATTCTTTACCCACTGATCCTCATCAGGCAACTCAACTTACAGCGGCACTTCGTGCAACTGCCACAACCTGCCACGAGTCACCACAGCTTTCCAGAGCTGCTGGAGCTGTTGACAGGTCAGTGCAACAGCGCGAACGGCTCAGACTAATACGGTTCAGGGCTGCCTTGTTCATGTGTACCTGGAGGGGAAAGGTCTTCCACCTCAAAGACCACTCTGTGGCTTAAGCGCTTTGTGAATCTCGCTTTCCATTTTGCTAGTAGCCACTGAGCTGCTGTCTGATGACCCGGCCACTCTCCGCTCCTTGATCACCCCACATCTCGCAACCCAACCCTCACAGTTTCTGACTTTTTTCAAAATTTGGCAGTGGGTGAAGTTAAGATAAAAGTAGGGGGTATAGTTACACTTTAAGTACTTAAACTAGCAGCCCTAACTATTCTCTAAGAGTCTACAACATTGCTGGATAGGTCTGAAAACTCACTAAACATAGCACAAAAGTAGCTAAGTTGACAACAATGAGTTAGCCGAGCTCTGACACTGTTTAGCGGTTTAAACTCCCTCACTCCCTTCGTAGCTTCACACAAACACCCTCATAAGACAAACTGAAGAAAAGGTTTATGTTTTGGACTGGAACTGTAACAGGGCAAGTGGCCTGCTTGCCAAAAAAAAAAAAAAAAAAAAGATATAAAAGAAAAAGTCACAGTGCATTACATCGGTGTGGCTGATTGGTCGGCCTGGCACCTGACACCTGTGCACAGAAAAAAATCATTGGTGCTCGTCAGTTGCCACTAATAATGGCGATTGGTCAAAATGAAGGTAATTTTTAAAAAAATTATCAACATGAGCAAATCGCGCAGAGGTGGAACATGGTGGCGAAATGGACTCGAAAGGGGGAAGACAATAACGTAATAATGACCCTGCTACTACTTGCTGTAATAATAATCTTGGTACTACTTTTTAAAACTATATTTTATTGTTAATGTTGCCATGGTTTGTTGTTGCTGTACTGTTTTATCTCTCATCAGCCCGAACATAAAAGCAACTGGTTATTCCAACCTTGGATTTACAGGAGATCATATAATTTCCTAGTATCATAGATAAAATATTAGTTCATGTTATGTGCTGTGTTAAAGTGACAGGTACAGTAGATATTGAAATACTGAGGCTGCTCAGCTAAACTAATCTGTACACATAGGCTACTGTCCACATCTGTTTCAACTCAAACAGCTGTAAACTGGGCCACTAAGGAACATTTTATTAGTCCAGGTTAAAAGCAAATGAGGAAACCTTTTGACTCCATCAGTTTGTCAGTGTGTTTATCTGGTTAGAAATGATGTGATTGCAGGATTTTATGCTTGTTGGTTTATTTTACTGCATGTAATATTTGGTGGCTCCTGTTGGACCAAACACACCTTCACAGGTGGGCTGCTGCATGGAAAAGTTTGGGAACTCCTCTCAAGACTGGAAAGTCTCTTATTTGTCTAAGTTGAGTTGACTTTTTAATTTTCTAATGTTCTAGTCACAACAGGTGAAGCTGCTGATGGCCACTTCTTGTTTTTATTGTTGCAACTAATATTGATGTTAACTTATTATACTTATTTTATAAGTAAACTGGCATCAAAATTATTTGCTGACAAAATGACTCAGTCATGTTTCAGATTAACATAAAATCATGATATGAATAATTAAGTCCTGTTCGGACTGTTGTATTGGGTCTTTTGATGGGAAAAGGAGAATGAAAAGATTTAGATTGCTGGCCTATAATTGTGTGTGAATGTTGGTCTGTATAGACTGTTGAACTTTGGTGATTACGTAGCCTGTGTGTGTGTGGACTTGCATATGTAGTATGAATTAGGGCATTGCCCCAGTCCGGCCCTGTTTTGACTGATGTCTTTGATGACTTAGGATGGATGCTGTTCAGGAGTTTTGGATATGGGTGTCCAGTATCTAGCAAAGCTAGAAAATGCAGAAACAAAAATGTAAATTCACAAACTGCAGAAAATAATTCCCATTTTCATCTTGTTGGTGATGCATTGGAAGCTCAGTGCACACACACACACACACACACACACACACACACACACACACACACACACTAAAGTGTCCTCTTTTTCACCAACTCAAATCTGGTCACCCTTCATTTACATAAACCAAGTACATAAATGGCCTCAGCATTTTTCCCCTTGGAAATCAGCTTTGTTCCCCTTATCTACATTATCTCGTCTAGTATTGCCTCTTGTTCTTGTGTCCTTCATGCCCCATCCCTTATTCTTATGTTTAGCCTTTTCTAATCTTATCTTCTTTTGTGAGTCTTTGCAGACAGATTTTGTGATGCTTTCAAAACAACTATATCTCCTTAACAGGAAGCAGAAACTGTTTAGTCCATGTATTTGCAACCAAGATGAAAGCATGGCTGCTGCAGAGGTCAAAAGCTTGTTTCTATAACATTCTGCCATACAGGACATATACAACAGTGGCATGTCGTATGTCAAGACCAAGGCTGCACAATATAGGGTGGTTTGCGTGCTGGGAAATATAGCAGAGCAAACGTGATGAATGTCCAGGCAGAAAAAAAAAATATTCACTTGTAACCTTGAGTATTTCTGCAAAGTCACAGGACATTTACTCCCATGAATATGCACAGATGCATAACAAATAGTGTTACCATAAAATGTAACACGCCCCAATAATTGGATACATTATTCCAAAGAATGCATCAAGCTATTTAACTCAAGATACTGTATATAAGAAACTCAATTGCACCTCATTGTTGCTCCTACAAGCAAAGCTACAGAACCACACTTCAGCTGTTTCAATGTCTTCAAAAGTTTGCAGTTTCCAGGCAACCACCAACACATCCAGACATCATGCCAAGGTGCATTTCGCAACCTTTGGTGAGCAAAAAGAGGAGCAGAGCTTTGATTATCAACATGTTTTGTCTTCTGTTCTCACACTTCTCTTTAGTGAAACAGGAGAGAATCCTTGATATGGTAAAACTGAGCTATGACATCAGTCATCCTCAGTGATTCTTATAAGAAAGTCAATACTGTAATCTACAGAGAAAAATACTGACATGTGGAGAGAAAAAAATAACCTCTCATTAACTGTCCACTCTAAAGAAATGTTTGTATTTATTCCACACTCCTCTGCCTATCAAAAGCACACCTTGCCGTCCCTGATATTTAAAGTCTGTGTAAAGCCATAAATACTAACTTCTGATACAGAAATACAAAAAAATGTATTAACCATTAACCAAAATTCAAATGTATAAAAGAATCAAGTAAGATTATATGAATGAAGGTTAAAAGGCATTGAATGACCCATTTTACATCAGGCAAATGAACAACAAAAATCATTATTCATCATTGAATTAGGATGTGTATTCTAGCATAAGTTCTGTTTTGAGGAATAGTAGTGGGTCTGCCAAAATTCACTTACATCCTATGATATGATACAGATATTTACAAAAATATATTTTTTCCTCTACAAGGTTTGTTTCAGTTAACTACTTCTTCTACTTTGATAAGTTAGTAAGACGAAAGTGGGTTTAATTTCATCAAGTGTAACTAAAACTTGTGCAAACATAACAGATCTGGACAACATCAAAGTATTTACCACAACGATTCCAAGACCAAAAGCTGAATGCAGAGATATATCTTGTTATATTCAGCTTCATCATAATGAACAACTGCGCTGGACCATGAAAGGTAAAATACATTTTGCAGAGTGACACTAACACCTCATGTTTCCATGGAGGTGGGATGAAATATGTGGATACATAACTCATTCAGACGTGATTTTCTGATTAACGGTTAACCATTAATAGTTCTTAATGGTGCTGTATTGATATTGGCAACTTGTGCAGGATATTTGCTTATTCACTACATTACACAGTATCCATAACTGATAAGGTCAGAATGAACAATAAAATCTGCAGATAAACTGCCAAAGACTTAATATAGATACTGCACACTCAGGTAAGTAGCACTAACCAGATGATCAAAGACAAACTTTTGCCAACAGATTTACAAACTAAATAATCCAGACGGCTAACGTCCTCTGTTTAATGTTTTCGCACCACTTTCATGGCCAGTACCGATAGATTTATTCAGATGCAATAATTGCTGTTTTTATTTTTGTATTATTATTGTCATATAGAATTGATTAGATAGATTTTTTCTTACTCTTTTTAGTTTATACTGCTCTCATGTACCTGTTCCTACATCTGTGGCTTCTGGTTCTGCAATGACCCCCTATTTATAGAGAAATCTCCATCTAAGTGTTCTTGAATTTGCACATAAAAACGAAGGATGGAGGTAAGGTTGGGAGGCAGTGACCAAAAAACAAACAAAACAAAGCTTAATGCTTACCAGACCAAATAATAAACACCCTTGCTGGACTTGCACTGATATCCTCCTGCCACCAAACATTATTACAGCTTCTCTTCTGGAGAACCTGCACTACCAATGGCCATTGATGGGGACATTGTTTGTCTCACGATTAGATACCAGTAATGCGTTTGAGATAAATAAATGGGCCATTAACAATAAAAGAGATAAGAATACAAAGAGAGTGGGGTTCAACCAGAAAAACTGGTGTAAGATCTGCAGACATAGTAAGAATAAAAGGAGTAGTTTTTGACCATAAACACTAAACATTACTGCATGACACGAGGGTTATTTATATTTACAAAGAAAATTTCACAGAGTAATGATTTTCCCACAGCATAGTAGATTTAAATATTCTGTATTAATATCACTTTCGTGCAAGGAGAAATGAATCTCCAAACACTAGAGAAATAAGCGCTATATTTATTTATCTATCTTGAAACAAAGCTGGGATAAGGTGTCAAGTGGGCTATTTGTAAATAGAAGGAATTATATGAGTAATTGATGGTGTGATGAATTGTATTACTGCGTTTATCTTGAACAGACCATAAATGTAATATGTAGGGATGGCAAATAAGAAACTACGAGATTTGTACATATCTGATTATAGAGTGCCATATATGGCAATAATAAGGAGTAAATGGATAAAAAAACATGTAAATATTTAGCATTTATTCATTTTGTTTTATTTTCGCATTATTGTTTGCATGCATTCTCATAAAAGATATATATATATTACTATTATTATCATTTATTTATTTATTTATTATATATATTTTATTTCATAATGGACCTTTTGGTGCAATATATATGACCTCATCAGTGTCCGTCTCAATGCCATGACTGATGGGACTGATTGTTTGTATATGTTTTACTGTAAAGAGGGAGTCATGGCAGAGGGGAATAAGTGATCCAGAGCACAGGGAGGAATCACAAAGAAGGCTGATTGGAGTGCTACTTGCAATGATTGCAAACTGATTATTTCACCAGCAACACGGTGAAACATCTCTCTATGCAACATAGCATTTTCTTCCAGGAGAGTTATGTACTTGATTCTCTGATTGTGCAGCGCAAGTGTTACTGCTTCCTTAAAGATTTATTTATATATCTCTCTCTATATATATAGATGTATATACATAAATTTTATTCTTTATTTGTGCGGTTTGTCATATTTTACGGTTTATTTCTTGTGTTTGGGTTTTGTCTATTTTGGTTTGTTATATTTTTATCTTGGTTTATAGTCAGGGCCCCGTTTCAGAAAGCGGGTTTAGTGAAAACTTTGTGTTAGTTGACTCAGAGTTAAGGGAAACTCTGGGTTTTCGGTTTCACAAAGCCAGTTCAGTGCAACTATGAGTCAGTTACTGAGGCAACAGACTCCGTGAAGCTAACCTGCTCGCTGGCAGGTTTTCTCCAACTAGCCCTGAGTTTCTCCTCTTTAGCTGCAGACTGACGGACGTGTCAGACATCGTGTGTCCTTTTCTTGAAGAGCCAGTTGACATTGAAGCACAATTACTCCGCAGATATCTACGTCGGGAAAGGGGTCAGACCCCGCTTATCATTCCTCATGATTATTTGTTTGAGCGATTCCGTTTTTTCTGTACAATCAATCATGTATCAGTAACGTTTCGAACATATCCTGTAAGCTTTGAATAAAGACGTAGGTTTGTTTCAAAGTGGACAAAATTAAATACTGGTTAACAGCGTTGCAATAGCTTAACAAAACCTTAAAGAAAAACTTTTTTTTATTAGGAAATTCCAGTTGACTAGATCGTAGTAGATTGTAGCTACTGAATGTTGTTTAATTGGGTAGAATAGGCAAAATGACATTATACCTTACCTGTTTTAACAATATTTTTATATTACATCGTTATTTTCTGCCAAGTACGTTTGGTGCCTGTTGGGTTGCACCTGCATATTAAACATGCACACACGTGGTTGACGCATTAAATAAACCTGAATAAATGAGTGATGAAGCACAATAAAAGCAGATACTTCCAAGAAGTCGACTGCATGGTAAAATTATGCATTTAACATCCCATCATGCTCTGCGGCATGTAAAATTGCTGAGTTGATTCTGGTTTTGTGTCAGGCTGACGAGAGGGAAACAAGTGACTTTCAAAAAAGATTGATTGTCAGAGCACAGGTGGCAGTTTCAGTCAAAAGATGCTCAATGATGTTTCACTAGGAACAGTGACTGAAGTAACATCTGCATTTAGATATATGTGGAAACATTAGTAAATGACATTGTGGTCTACAGCACATTTGATGACCGTGATGCTTGTGCAACTCCTCCTTAGGTAACTGTCAGGATGTGATCAGCCTGTTAACCAGAACAATCTGCCTACAATCAGGGATGTGCTAGTAGGGTTACAGTGCAGAAACAATTACAAAACACCAAATTAAGAAATATCTTTTGAGAATATTAACACCAAGATACATGGAAGCAGAGATAAAAATGTTTAAGTGGAACACTCGAAATAAAAAAAAAATATGGCTAACGCATCGACTCAGTCAGCCATCTTCTGCCATCTCACGTTGTTTTGCTGCTGCTATCCTATTGCTTTCTTCCGATATATATGCTCATATTCTGCAAATGCATTCAGAACTCCACTGGAGCAAAATGGGAGGAGCTACTCTTTTTTTTCCCTTGTTGCCATAGTGAATCGTTTTATCCGTGTTCCATTGATGAGGGCTTTTTATCTGCCCATGTACGCGCTGGACTCCGGAGTATGTTAACTCAGAGTTGATTGAACTAATAGTTATCACCTGTTCTGAAACCGAAAACTCTGAGTTAGACAGCTCAGAGTTGGTTAACCCAGAGTTTCGCTTTTAAGTCTGTTTGTTATACATCAGCTAGTTGAGCATCTTTGTGACTGAAGCTGCCGCCTGTGCCCTGACAATCAACCCTTTTTGTTTCCCTCTCGTCATCCTAATACAAAATCAGAATCAACTCAGCATCTTTACATACCACAAAGCATGATGGGATGTTAAGTGCATAATTTTACCATGCAGTCGACTTGTTGGAAGTATCTGCATTTATTGTGCTTCATCACTTTCAGGTTTATTTAATGCGTCAACCACGTGTGTGCATGTTTAATTTGCAGGTGCAACCCAACAGGCACCAAACGTACTAGGCAGAAAATAACGATGTAATATAAAAATATTGTTAAAACAGGTAAGGTATAATGTCATTTTGCCTATTCTACCCAATTAAACAACATTCAGTAGCTACAATCTAGTTAATTGGAATTTCCTAAAAAAAAATATATTTTTTTAAGGTTTTGTTAAGCTATCTCAACGCTGTTAACAAGTATTTATTATTGTCCACTTTGAAACAAACCAACGTCTTTATACAAAGTTTACAGTATATATTTGAAATGTTACTGAGAATATTGTTCAGATACATGATCGACTGAACAGAAAAAACGGAATCGCTCAAACAAATAATCATGAGGAGTGATAAAACATCCAAGCGGGGTCTGACCCCTTTCCCGACAGATATCTGCGGAATAATTGTGCTTCGATGTCAACTGGCTCTTCAAGAAAAGGACACGCGATGTCTGACACTTCCTTCAGTCTGCAGCTAAAGACGAGAAACTCAGGGCTAGTTGGAGAAAACACACCAGCGAGCAGGTTATCGTAACGGAGTCTGTTGCCGCAGTAACTGACTGAAAGTTACACTGAACTCCCTTTATGAAACCGAAAACCCAGAGTTTCCCTTAACTCGGAGTCAACTAACCCAGAGTTTTCATTAAACCCGCTTTCTGAAGGGGGCCCTGGTCAGATCCTTATTTGGTTCATCCTTGTTGTGTTTGGTTAACTCCCTGTAATCTCTGGTTCCCTGTCCTGCATTTTTGGAAATAAACCCTTTTTACTGCACCGATTCTGATTCTGTCTGCATTTGGGTTTTGCCGCCATTCATTTTTTCCCCCCCCTCTTTTACATTTATCGTGCAGTACTTTGGCTGTTACTTTTGTCTAAGTGCTTTAGAGAAAGGTATGGTCTTGACCTCAATTTACTTGCTCCCCGATAATTTCTGAATTGATTTTAAAGATGCTGACATAACTTTCTGACCTTAAAATGTTCCAGACTTGTTTGATGGCACAGAGGCATCTATTATGTGCATTTCTGGAGCCGTCCCTGCCCAGTGGTGTCCAGAGGCTGAGAAACTGCACTATTTAACTCTTTCTTCTAGGACGTTGCAGCCAAGTTTGATTTTCGCACTGCGTCACATTCTAGCAAGTGGGTATAAACGGATCGGCCAGTGTGATAGCGCATTGTGACTGATATAGCTAAATCTATGCATTAAAAGACTGTCTTTTACTGGCTGGAGAGATCTCCCAGTACAGGTAGGATGCAAGATGGATGCCAAATTACCAGCAGATATGGAGTGTGTGGTTCAATTTCTGACCCTTAAAGTTTTAAATGGATTGGCACAAAAAGTTAAGGATATTCAGCTTTTTGTACAATGTCAGAATGAACCTAACGCTGGGTACACACATAAAGACCATCAGGCTGTTTCTGTCCTTCCCAACCAAGGACAGCAAAGGCCTGATTGTCTTGAGTCTTATAAGATAATTCTACAAGATTATCCTGTGGTCTGAGGTGTTAAGAGCAAATTTGTCCCGACAACTGGTTGTGAAACGGGTCCTGGCCGACAATTATTAAACATGTTCAATATTTACAACCAAAAATCTTCACGCATGTGAGGAAAGCCAACGACTCCTAAGTTGTGACTGTGTAGACTGTGATGTGGAAAAGAATGTAGCCAATCAGAGAGCGAGTTTTTTCTTTTAACAGTAGTCGCAAGACCACCATCATTACTTCATTATGCATGTCCTCTGCTGTGCTGGGTGTTATTTTCCAGTTGTTACTGTGGGTCGTCTTCTTCGCTTTTCTGATTGTTGCTTTGTTTCTTCTTCACTTTTTGTTAAATGAGGTTTGATCACGTAAGATTTCTGGCTCAGACTAGATTCTAGAATCGTTGTGTGTCTTGTTCTGTGCTTAGCACACCACACAGTGTGATCGAAACTGTTAAATGCCTGATTTTTTATCTTCAGGTGTCGGGTTTCCAACAGATAAAAATTTTCTTCAGAAAAAAATTTTCTTCAGATTTAGAAAATCCTTGTGTGTATACGTCTTAAAAGGCACATTAACCTTTACAAGTTAACTTAATGTGACCTCTAAACTTTTAAATCCACATCTACAACTATTCAATGTTTAAAGAATTTTTTGCACAATATGCTGATCTCTAAGGCTGAGGAAAAATGTTTTATAATCAAGAAAAAAATAAACCTCAAAAGAACCTAAATAGTTGCTGTTAAAAATGTATTTCATTATGTGAAGACTTCACATATCAGACTAAACATCTCCTGTATGCCTCATCTTATCAACACAACCAGATTCTTGTTCATTCACCTCAAGAAAATAAAAAACTCACCTAAATTTGTTGAACTCATTCTGAATGTGAACACAAACTGCTGCAAACCACAAAAGTGATTAAACTGATGATAAGAAGCTTAAGATAAATGGGAATAAATTGGGGGGAAAAAAAGAGTCAACAGCAAAAAGCCTCCACAGTCCAAACATTTTAAGCGACCCTGAGCATTACACCCCTAAACACTAATTATGAAATCAATCTGAAGCTCAAGGTAAACCAGGCTTTTAAGACTTGGCACAGCTGATGCCACTTCTCTAAACAAGAAATCCCGCCTACCAGCCAACAGGCCTCCTGAGTCAATGCTGTAAAGCTTAATTTAGAAGCACTGCAAGGACTATTCCTACTCCATCAAACGCATAATAACCATTATGTATTTGTGGTCGCTGATAGATTTGTTAGCAGGTAGCAGTGACGATATTATTATTTAAATGGACTGCTAAAATCAAATGTAATTTATAGATGAGCCTTCACTGTATAAACACATGTTGTTCTAGATAGAAAAAGAGTGTATAGCAACTTGTTGTCACTGGCACTGCTCTTATTATTTAGTATAAATGTTTAGTAGTTTTTCTGTCTTTAGTATTCTAAGTATGTCTGAATATTTGGTGGATATTCTGTATTCTAAAGAGAATTACAATAATGCCATTAATTGTTTAAAAATATTGTACAGCCATAGAAATAACACTATGAATTCCGATATCTTTGATGATCTTTAAATGGGTGTTATATGAATAATTCGGTATGCCCAAATAACTCCTCAGCTGGTTCTTGTGGCTACATGTGCAAAAATGAGTTTATTCTGACATTTAATGCTTTTCCGTTGATGAAGCATCAATGGTGCGCCACATTTTAAGATAATAGTTGATGAGGAAATGCTATTAGCCGGAAGGCAATTTGAAAATGAAGGAAAAATAGCTTTCAGATCATGACATTACAAAAGTCGTTAAAGATCCCTTTATGTGATTTTTTTATAGGAAACTCCCCACAATAACATAGGACTATGTTTTTCATGGCATCAAGTGAAATCACAGCACAGGGAATTATGCTTTAAGGTTACATTAACATTGAGACATATCTAATATGTATCACATTAATGGTCTAATAAAAAGAAGGATATCTTAGCTAACTTGTATGTTTTGTGAGCTGTGCATAGTCATGCAATATTTGACAGATGACAGACTAGTTTCATTTCCTTGAGACACAACCTAACTGTAACTAGCATTACTTGTATAATCTTAACCCCTTACTCTAACTGTAAACTAGCCTCAAGCCGCATTAATGGTCCCTTTACAGACATAAATAAGTAGTTCATGTAAAACAATTTCAAACATTGCTGCCCACAGATTCCCATGTGTCCTTTATGTTGACATGGTTGTTAGGTAATAAATCCAATAGAGCCTTCAAGGAGGGATCAGCACTGTCATAAATAGATTTCCATTCTGTTTTATTATTACCTCAGCAAAGGCAGAGGTCATGTTTTCGGCGAAGTACAACTCTATGTCTGTCTGTCTGTTAGCAATATAACTCTAAATGTTTTGGACAGATTTTGATAAAATTTTCAGGACAGGTTTAGGGCAGGGATCTCCGACTCCGGTCCTCATGAGCTACTGTCCTTCAGGTTTTGGATTCTACCCTGATGAAACACACCTGACTCAAATCATTGGGTCATTAACAGTCTTTTGCAGAGGTGTGTTGTAGCAGGAGACATCTAAAACCAGTAGCTCATGAGGACTGGAGTTGGAGACCCCTGGTTTAGGGTGTGATCTAGATCAGAGGTCCCCAACCCTGGTCCTCAAGGCCCACTATCCTGCAGGTCTTAGATGTCTCCCTGCTGCAACACACCTGGTTCAAATTAATAGCTCATTAGCAGACTTGTGCAGAGCTTGTCAGAGAACCTTTAATTTCAATCAAGTGTGCTGCAGCAAGGAGACATCTAAGACCTGCAGGATAGTGGGCCTTGAAGACCTGGGTTGGGGACCTCTGATCTAGATCACCACTAATTGGACCACTAGAAATGCTTTCAAAAATGTTCATATATCTGTTGCAATATCAAATTGAGCGCAGATGTTTGCTCTATGAGTGTTGGCATGAGAGTTTTTTTTTGTCTTTCTGTGTTGGCCCTGCAATCAACTAGCAAACTAAATCTGCAGGTATAGACAATGGATGGATGAATGGATGTTTTCTCTACTCTGTTAGACTGCATCTATATGTATTCTGGTAGCAATAAACTATAATGGAAACTGAGGCGCAAGTTGAAAAATCAAGGAGTTTTTCTATAGGTTTGTTGACTAGACTTAACTAGAAGCACTCAAAGAGCGCAGACCTCCGGCAAGCCACAGGGTCACTCACCTGAGAGAAACCCCAAAAGGCCCAACAGCCTACCCAGTATCCTCTATATTTGGAGCCAGATATAGTATATCAACATGATCTGGGTCAAACAATTTCAGATTATAACATCAACCATGATGTCATCTTGTGATTTTTCTTTTCTTTTTTTTCTTTTTTTTTGCCAATGATTCTGGGCATTATCTGATGAGTTAGAAGCTGTAATAGCAAAATTATCACCATCTTCCAATAGTAACGAATCCTTAAAATAATTCCTGTATCAAGATGGTGATCTAGATCAGAGGTCCCCAACCCTGGTCCTCAATGCCCACTATCCTGCAGGTCTTAGATGTCTCCCTGCTGCAACACACCTGATTCAAATTAATAGCTCATTAGCAGACTTGTGCAGAGCTTGTCAGAGAACCTTTCATTTCAATCACAAACATCTGTGCTCAATTTGATATTGCAACAGATATATGAACATTTTTGAAAGCATTTCTAGTGCAGTTTCTTTGAAAGGAAAGCTGTAATCATGAGGGGGTGGGTTGTTGCAGGAAGACTGCAGTTTCCCTGGGAAGAGTGGTGTAGCTTCATAGCTAAACAAATAGAGCTAAGCTTCCTTCAAACAAATACTAGTTTATAATCGTGTCTTTCCAAACTGTGACAAAAAGGTGTTCAGCCACAATTTGAAAAGAAATTATTGTTACAAAAACAACACACATGTCAATCAGAAACTGAAATGCAGAGTCTGTGTATTGATTGTGATAAGGCTTAATTTTAAAGTTATGTATTTTTTTCCTGCAAAATGGTAAATGGTAAAATATGCACAAGGATTTTTTTCCATTCTGCCTTCATATTATAGTAAATAATACATAAGCACAATACCATACCAACTAAAGATAAGTCAGTTAGATGACGTTTTGTAGTAAAATGCACAAAGTCGATTGCATGCTTGTGCTGTTCGTCCCTCCTGTGTCTTTTATCTATGAGCCTGCTCCTTCCTCTGTTTCTCCTCTGCTGCTTAGTTTTTAAAATTATAGAAGTCTCACCTCCCATTCACACCACAAGCTTCCTGTTTGGCTCATATTTAACAAAAGCTGCTGCAGTGTCAGCATTCTTTAAATGAATCAAGGTTAAATGTGTAAAGAGGAGATTATCTCTGGATATGCAGATTACTGGACGTGGACGGTCCATTAAAATCAGTGTCATGACATACAACACTTTTTTCTATCAGTGATCCCTATTTTATCATAACAAGCTTTTTTTGTCAGGGCAAGGATTCCTGCTGGTAGCCGTGACGATATTGATTAGTTGATTAATGGATTACTTGGAAGACAGTGAGCCAGCTACATAGCTAATGTGTCTACCATTCAGTCCAATCTCAAGGTTTTATGAGGCGTACAATTATTTATTCAGTTTGTTCTTTTTAAGGATCTCCAGCCTCTACAGGACCTGATTAAAAATATTTCATACACTGAGTGTCTTCTTTATGCTAACTAATCCTCATGTCTTTCTGTTTTCTCTCTGCACAGCAAATTCAGGCTGTTAGAATAAATACACTGTGAGTTCAAATTTTAATTAAAACATGGAATATACTCCAGTTTACAGTTAGTTTCTTAGACTTGAAACTGATCCATATTTCCCATTAAGAGTCACTAGTAATTTCAGAGTTTGTTAATTTTAGATTTAAGTCTTTATCAGTGTTTAGAGTCAAGACGTGGCAGATTTAATGTAACAGGGATATTAATAAGTTTTTGATTAATATTTCACTTCATAGTAAATAAGAATGTGCTCTTTTGTGAAATGAGGAAACTGATTTGTTTTGGCACACACCCTTAGAAATGCAATCAGACCAACACCAGTCACCTGTGAGGTCCTTAATCAGAACCATGTTGCTGCTGGATCTTGTTAAATTCATGGTGGCAACTGAAGTGCATCTAGCTCTGTCAGGGGTTTGAATGCTATATGAATGCAGGCATAAAATTATATTATCACAAGCTTCCCTGTAAATGCCAAACAGATTGTAAACCTTCCTGTGACCCCAAGCTGCTGCTGCAGTTTTCTGTCAAGCTTATTTTCCCCTGGCAGCTGTGGTGATGAAAGGATTTATACGTATGCAGAGACAAACATATATACTGGCAACCTGTAGCTGATATGAAAACGCATGTTCTACTACACAAATAAAAAAGTCTCTTTTGCCATACCTCAGGGACAAACCACCAAAGCTGTGCCACCAATTCAAGCCTGACCACCTCTGATCCAAAACCAGAGAGGTTTGTAGCAGGTTCTAGGTAATTGGATTAATTTATGAAGCGGTGTTTTTTTTTCCTTAACAGTCAGCTTTTAACTACTTTGATGAGGAAGCGTGTAAAAAAAGTCCTGTTAGCAACTTTAACACCAGTGCTATCAGGTTTTCCAGTTCACATAAATAATTCCAGTTGTAGTCAGTCAAAATTATTACCCTGCAATGACTCCCTGATGTGTGCCAATTTCGGAGTTGATTCTGATTTAAATCAAAAGACTATTTGGGAAGCTTTCTACAAATGAGCAAATAAAAAGCGGTCAGCATCAGTAGCTTTTATTGTACGTTGCAACGTTATTGCAAGTTTGAACTGATGATGCATCAGACCTGCTGTTATCATATCATATCAACTCCACCGGGGAAAAAAAAACTTTGGGGTTTTTGTTTTGTTTTTGAGTTTTCTTTTAAATATTTTGTCATTTGGATTCCTATGACAGTTTTATCCGTACGAGGGACTTTTACAAAGAAACAAACATGGCTCATGTTAATTTGGTACCTTTCAAATAAAATGCTTTTAAAGCATGAACACAGGGCTTCTGGGAGGTGTCCAGGAGTATTTGCAGTGGAGCATTTAGACCCTTTTGAGCGCTGGAGCCTCACTTTCTGAAAGCAACAACCAACAATCGGGCTATGCCTTCCATGGTCGGGAAGGGGCAAAATCGGGACAATAACAGCCTGATAATCTTTATGTGTATACCAGACCTTAAAAAACAGAACATTGCTTTGTAAATAGACAATGAATGACTTTTACTTCAATCGATTTGTATAAATCTAAATTAATACTGTAATATTCAGTCATATTATTTGCTCTTGATTTGCACTTAAAAGCATAATTTTCAATGTGGTTTTATTTGTTGGATGCTGTTTTAATGAGTTTCTCCCTGTCTTTGTCACACACTCTATTACACTCCTCCATCCGCTAACTGTAGCCTCAGGGAAAGTGATGTGCTGGGTGAGAAGAGATAATTGATGACAGGAGACACATGACAGGAAAGAGGGACAAGCAGAATGAATAGGTGAGAACTCTAAGCAGCCCACATTGAACCACTCTTGGCCCAGTGAAGAGGTTTGTTTGTCATGATGCTTGCTGCTATAATGCTAGGGGCTTTAATTTAGGGGCTTTCTTAGAGTCTCCCATGGCAAATAAGTCCCTGGTGAGTGGAAGGAATTCTCCTAAGATTTATTTGGGAATGCAATAGTCCAAGACCTCACCCTGTGGGAATAAAAGATCTCTTAACCTGAGCCAGAACCAGAAGATTGTGTGAGATGTCAAGCTGAACAGATATGTTGTAGCTGGTTTTAGAAATTGCAAAGTCTATTCTGGTTTCTTAATGGGTTTTGCAGCAGTTGCAGCAGAATTTAAGGGGGGTTTGCAGCATAATTTGCAGCAGTTGTGGCATTTGAATTTGTAATCCATTGCTGTGAACCCACAACATGCAGTCAAAGGAGTTATCAATCAATGTGAAACACCCATAGGCTGGAAAGAACAAGAAGTCAAGTCAAGTCAAGTCAAGTTTATTTGTATAGCCCTATATCACAACAAAGTTGTCTCAGAGGACTTTACAGAG
>JBAMHW010000018.1:23590808-23606685 GCA_037177495.1 Rhadinocentrus ornatus | reverse complement strand
GTAAACGTGCAACAACAGAATGGACTCACCGGGAAATGACGTCAGTCAGAAGCCAATCAGAGCCAGAGGAAAGATGCCTCGAAGGAGGAGGAGAAGAAGAAATCCAGAGAGATGATAGAAATGTTAGGCAGGACCAAATCAACAGATTTATACATATGAGATAAAGAGAATGCACTGGAAAGCTTGGGAACTCAGAAAGGTCTGGATGTATTCTAGCAATGCAGCACATCAAGTCCATCCTCCCACCCACCCTGGACCCCTACCAGTTTGCTTAGCGCTCCAACAGGTACGCCAATAATGCAATTTTCACTACCCTTTACTTAGCTCTTAACAAACTGGACACCAAAGTTTCCTACATATAGATGCTGTTCATAGACTTCAACACCATCATCCCCCAGCAACTAGTACAGAAGCTTGACAGGCTGGGGCTGAGCACCTCATTGTGCAACTGACTACTGGATTTCCTGACCAGGAGACCAAAGGCAGTCTGAGTCAGTACATCACATCCAGCACCATCGTCCTGAACACGAGAGCCTCCACAGGATGTGTGCTCAGGTCACTACTCTTCACGCTTCTGACCCATGTTTGCACACTAAAGCACAGCACCAACTTCTTCATTAAGTTTGTGGATGAAATAACTGTTGGGAAAGAGGTTAGCCAACTGATCAAATGGTGCGGCAAAAACAATCTCACTCACAAAGTGGAGAAAATAAAGCAGATTGTTGTTGACTCCCGGAGAGCGCACACTCAGCACTTTGACTTTGAACAGCTCAGGATTCAAAGTCAAAGTGCTAAAACAGGGTGGAGGCAGTTAGATGGGATGGGCATGTATGGCTTCCAACGGCTCTGGGTCACTGTTGTTTATTGAGGATGTGACTGTAATAATTGGCTATTTCTTTAACTGTTTTACCTCTTCCGCTTCTTTTATAAATGCCTTAAACCTGTACTTTTCTTTAGCTCATATGTCTCAAATAGCTGATAAACAGGAACTAGATAGGTCTATCACCACAGATACATGTCTAAGTGTCAACAGACAACACATTGGATAGCACATCTGAATCTATGACATGAGCAGTGTTTGGTTTGCTCACCTCAGTGATAACTTGCCAATTACAGTCTGTTGCTAATCAGTCCAAATAACTATATATGGGCACTCAGATTGACCTAGATCCTGTGGATCCTTTCTCTCTTTGAATCCAGCTCTGCATTGCTTTATCTGTGATCTGAACTTAGAATAGATTTCAACTGAGTTTAAATGGATTCTTTTCTGTTTTCTGTTCTTGAGCTTCCAATCAAAGAAGTGGGTTAACATGACTGCAGACAGAAGCAGCTGGATGAAATCTGACATCATAGGGAATTACTTTCTGCTCAGACTCAGCAAAGTTGATTGAATATCATGTCACAGTACAGATAAACATTGAACCAAAACATACTGTGAAAATAACACATGAGTTTTTTAATGCAAAGAAGTTGAACATTCTGCAATGGCTGAGTCAGTCCATGAGCTAAAATAAAATGGGTCCCAAAACTGAACCAAAGGGGTGCCCCAAGGTTCAGTTTTGGGACCCATTTTATTTTCAGTTTACATCAATAATCTTTGTAATAACTTATCAAATGCAAAGTATCATTTTTATGCAGATGACCATTATTTATTGTTGTTCAACCTCGCTTGCTCAGGGTTTTGAGTTTTTGCAGGCTGCTTTTAATGTTATTCAGTCTCGTTTATATGACCTTAAATTGGTTTTAAATATAGAAAAAGCTCATGTTTTTCTCTCATTCACAGGTGCTAGCACAGAATAGTACAAATAAAATAATATCCAAAGGAAAACCTATAGAGCAGGTTTTAAATTATAAGTACTTGGGTTTTTTTTCTACATCAGGAGCTTTTGTTCAAAGCAAATATAAATTATCTGGTCACTAAACTTCACATGAAGCTTGGGTTCTTTTTTAGCTGCTTCTCTCTCAAGGCCAGAGAGAAATTAGTGACAGCAACATTTTTTACCTATCCTTGATTATGGAGATGTGCTGTACTTGAGTTCATCGTCCAAATGTCTCCAGTCCTTGGACACTGTTTTTCATTCAGCACTGAGATTGGTCACTGGCTGCAGTCGTCTCACCCACCATTGTGAATTGTACTTGAAATCAAACTTGCCTTCTCTGACTACTCGTAGCTATGCACATTGGTTGACCATTATTTATAAGGCTCTTTTAGGCTTGATTTCCTCCTACTTAGGCACTTTATTGCTGACAACAAGCCATTACTATGCCTTGCGTTCTTGCACTTCACTTATTTTATCTGTTCCTAGAGTAAGGACAGAATTTGGAAAAAGAGCTTTCAGTTTTGCTGCTCCCTTTGCGTTGAGTACTTTACTTTCTGAACTGAAACTCTCTGAACTGATTCCACTTGGAACCTTCCAATCTATCCTGAGAGACAGACAGCGTGAGACCACAACAGTGCCTGTGTTTTAAATCTTAAATTGTTTGTTGTTGTATCACAGCATCTACATTTGATTACACTACTGCACCTCCATCACCTCTATGTAACTGTTCTTATGGTATGTGCTACTAACCTCTTGGCCAGGTCACCCTTGTGAAAGAGATCTTGATCTCAGTGGGTTTTTATCTGGTTAGATAAAGGTTGAAAAAAATAAAAAGTCATCAGATCTCAACCTGCCTGGCCATGAATTTTAGAGAGGGGGTGTAAAGTAAAGGTTAAGCAACGGATCACAAAGGAGGTAACCTAGTGTTAGCCAAGATTCATGGGTTCCAGACTTCAGGCAGCCATTCCTGTCCAAACATTCCTGTAAATCTGGAAAGGAAGCTAACATGATTCTTTACCATCACCTCACCCTTTTTTCTGTGAAGCTGAAAGAGAAGCTTAGAAAACTAAACTCTAACTTTACTGGAGTAAGTTCTAAATGTTTCCCAAAGCTGGGGTCTAGCTATATCATCAAAAGTGACAGTGAACCAAATGGATGTGGTGACCATTGCTTTTATATCAGATTCATACAACAAGGACAGGCACACATAGGCTAAAGAAAAGGGGACAGAAATCACAGCAACAAATTTGCAGACATACTTTAATGCACAGTGCAATTAACATAAACCCTTAAATAATGAAAGGGTGACACCCTTTAAAATTCTGAAACCAAATGATACGTCAGATAAAACCATCTGTAAAGTCTTCCATGGAAAGTGTTTGAAAGAGGATGGCAACTAAAAAAAATTGAGCAGTCAGGTCAACAGGACGCACCCGGTTAGAAGTAAATCCAACTTTCAGCAAAGGAAAGGTGGGAGAATTAGAAAAACATCCTTAAATTGTAAAAAGCTATTATTGTTATTTGCTCATTTTTGAATAAAGAAATACACTCCACACAGGTAAGCTGATGTTATACTACAGGAACCAGTTCATTTGAGAATTGCTGTTCATTTCGGAGGCACCTAAATCCTGCTTGTATCTTCCAGTGTGAATCACTGATGGTCTGATGGCTGACAGAACAGATCCTCTTGTGATTACCAGTGTCACCAGAATCCAGCTGCTTCACAAGGTAACCTGTTCTGGTGAACTCTTAAGCATAAAAATAAATAGATGGATAAAAATCTTTGGAAAATGGTTTTGAGAATAAACTGTTTGAAAAAAAAACCCCATTTAAACTTTGAATTGCATTTATTTTTGGATAAGAGAGGTGGATGAATAAAGGGGTGAGATGTGGGATATAGCAGAAGCTGGCAAGAGTGTGTGCCTTTGGATGTGTGAGCTAAGATTTCCAATTCCACTAAGTGCTACTAGTTTGACCTGCTTTCTCATCTGAAGCCTAATGAGGCAAGAGTAGAAGACAGATTATCTGCCTAAATGTGCTCAGAACACCCACACACACACACACCCACACACACACACTTGAAACTGAATAAATAGAACTTTTACATTTTAAAAGTAGACATGCTTACCATTTAAAGTGTCAGGTAGATAATAGTAACATTATTCTTGTTTGGTTGTTGTTGCTTCTTATTGGTGCTCTTCTGCTTATTTATTTTTCAGGACAGACAATGTAAGCAGAGGAATTTGGGTAAAAAGAAGCCTTCTGGAACAACGTGGTCTACAAATAGCACATACTGACCATTGGTCAAAGTGCATTTTTTTAAAGTGCAAAATGTTTCTTGTGTATATTCTTTGCAGTTTTCTTAAGCCGAACCTTCATACATCCGTTCAAAGAAAACACTCTATATTTATACAACTCTGTTTTTGGTTATATGACAAATACCCTGCCATATGCACGATGCCATTACTGTGAACAGTAACGATAAAATGATCAAACAGATAAGAAAGCTCTCCCTGATGCAGAACACAGGAACATCTGTATGGTAGATCAAAGAGCACTGAAACCTTTCAGATAGATGTGATGCAACGGAAACCCAAGATTTTGCCTCATTATGCAACTTGTTCAAGCTGTCACATTGATCTCTGCTGACTCTTTATCAACACCCAGAGAAAATATGCAGACATTAATGTTACTTCTGAGAACTTCTGAGAATAACTTATTTGCAAGAACTTTACAAACTTGGCTTGAAAATTTTATGGGACACATTTTCAGCTTTTATTTAGCTTTAAATTTTTAAAATGAATACACACAAAATACATGTTAAATGCAGACTATTAACAGAATGAAATAATCTTTTCACTGACCATGCTTTTGTTCAGGGAGTCCAATATGGGTAAGATAACATACAGTGAGGAAACTAAGTATTTGAACACCCTGCTATTTTGCAAGTTCTCCCACTTAGAAATCTACGAGGGGTCTGAAAGTTTCATCGTAGGTGCATGTCCACTGTGAGAGATATAATCTAAAAAAAATAAATCCTGAAATCACAATGTATGATTTTTTAACAATTTATTTGTATGAAACAGCTGTACAGCACTTAGAGCTCTGTCACATTATCAAATCATGCAGCCTAAACATTTATTTCAGTGTGCTGTTCCTTTAAAAAGAAAGAATAGGTGGATTGCAATTAATGTTGCTTTTCTGTATTTTTAAGTTTGTTGAAATATCCTGTTTGTTTTTTTTTTTAAAGACCTCTTTTTGGCATTTTGCTTGCATTTTTAACATTAAGCATAATTGTTTTGTTAATAGAATAAGTAAAATGCTTTAATCATTTGGCTATTGTCCACTATGTACTGTATATATAACCATAGGTAGTAAGAAAAAGTTACAAAACAATCTTTCTCTATATATGTACTGTTTACACCTGCCACTTTATTATGCGCACCTTGCTTGTACTGGATTGGACGCCCTTTTGACTGCCTCAATTCTTTGCAACATAAATCCAACAAGGTGTTGAAAACATTCCTCAGAAATTTCAGTCCATAACTGACATGATGGCATCACACACTGGCTGCAGATTTGTCAGCTGCAAATCTACAATGAGAATCTCCGGTTCCACATCCCAAAGCTGCTCTATTGGTTTAAGATCAGGTGACTGTGGAGGCCACTGGAGTACAGTGATCTCATTCTCATGTTCAAAAAGCCAGTTGGAGATGATCTGAGATTTGAGACATGGTGCATTATTCTGCTGGAAGTAGCATCAGAACACTATGTACATTATATTTATAAAAAGGGATAGACATGGTCAAAAACAATGGTCAGGTAGGCTGTGGTGCTGATGCACAATCGGTACTAAGAGGCCCAAAGTGTGCCAAGAAAATGTCCCTCCACACCATTACATCACAATCTGAACTGATAGAAGCTGCTGCAATGTGATTGGCTGATTAGCTACTGAACAGGTGTACCTAATGAAGTGGCACATGAGTGTATATTTTACCAAATGTTTAATTGATGCACAACCACAGAAGATGTGGTTTTAATGTGATGATGTGTTGGAGTTCTTAACCGAATTTTTGTAGTTTAAGTAATCTCATATTTTTTGTTCCTTGCAGGGAACGATGCGGACTGGAAATTGGAGAACTGAAGGATGCTAACATATTTTTCTTTGAGGATGTGTCTTCCAACATGGTTTTTCAAGGAACCACTGACAAAGCACACATTGCTCTATGCTTCATGCTAAATAGCTTGGCTGAAGGAACCAAACTCAGGAATAAGATGTAACTTTAAACACAACAAAAACTGAGGCTGAAAAATTACATTTTAAATAGATAACAGGCAGCAGACCTGATCTCATACTCTTAACCATGACTTAGATAATATTAGTACTTTTTTAAGCATGTTTTAGTTGATGTTTCAATGGCTTTAGGTGAATAATTTTTTTTCAAAAAAGGTCTCTATTGCTTTAATCCCAGAGATACAGGTAAGCAGCAATAATGGAAAGCACCTTACAGGTTTTTTTTTAAGTATTTCCCCTTTATGCTAAATTTTCTCCACAGCTGTGAGGGAGGCATTGCACCTCAAGAATATCTGTATTTGGGATCAGATCAAGCTGTTGTACAAAAGCTATGACTTATTCAATGTTGTTCTGCCAGAATTGCCTCTTGCGTAGCAAAAAAAGCAGAAGAAGATCTTAAGAAGAAGAGTTTCCTCTTTCATGCTGAACAACACTACAAAGTGAAATGGCACGTCAGGATAATTGTCAATCAGGCTGACAGCGACACTGACATTTTAAAATGCCACTAATGGGTTTTAGCTTGTCACTTCAGCTATGCAAATTTTTACCAGGGTTTTTAGCCCTGGTTCAGTACATTTGAACTCAAATTAAATTTAGTGTTTACACAGATCTGTATGCCCTTCCCAGTGTTTTTTTCTGTCTCTATGTTACTGTCATATTTTCAATCTCAGTGCTGCCTGTGCCTGATTCCTCCCCCTCAGTGGCTCTGCATTTCCTTTTCACCTCTTTGTTCCTGTTCTCTCTGCATCTGTTTCTCACTCATCACACTACAGTACAGGAGAGAAAAGAGAAAACGCAGAGAGAACATTAAAGCTTTTCATCCTGCAATGCAGCCATTCACTTTAAAATCACAGACTTTCCACTGATATAAAAAATCCACTGCCTGGGTTAAAAACTTTCTTGCACTTTCTTAGCAAAAGAAAGACTTTGCTAATTTTTTAACAGACATCTCTGGATTCACCTTATGTTATTGAATTGTATTTGGTGTTGCTGACAAGATAAAGGAGATACAGCTACTGGGGAAACCTTTGAGTATCTATGTATTGGATTTAATTAGTCTTCAGTTAATAACTCTCTGAGTGAAGCTCTTGTTTTACTGGCCAGTCTACACTCCTACCCTCAGCTGTGGTCACAAGCTGTGGGTAGTGAGCCAAAGAATGAGATTGCAAATACGAGTTTACTTTGCAGGGGGACCTGGGCTCTCCCTTAGAGATAGGGTGAGAAGCTTGGTCATCTGGGAGGTGCTTGCAGTATAACTGTTGCTCCTCCACATTAAGAATCAGATGAGGTGGCTTAGGCATCTGGTCTTAGCACTTAGCTGCCCTGGAAATAGATTGGGATTCTGAGTCTGGGTGGCTCTGCTAAGACTGTTGACTTACATGGATGGATGGATGGATGGATGGATGGATGGATGGATGTTAACTTTAGTTTCAGACCCATCTTTAAGGGAGCATGAGAACTGAAATGATCTGTCTCCGAGAAGTAAGGTGGCTGTAAAAAAAACAACAAAAAAAAAAACTGAAAGCTTCAGAAATGAAGTGTGTGATTTGCCCTGGATTAATTTTGTTATCTTTGTGGAGGGGCAAGTAGAATGACCCCTAATGTGTTTCAATATAAATTACTTGTTGTAATCTGCTCTAAAGGGAAATGACTGAGGTAATAATTATTTTCACAAAGTTCCATAGAAATGTAAACATCTTTCCATCCAGTTGCAGAAAAATGAGGCTCAGGAGGGAAACCCAGACAACGCTCTCTAGCTCCTCCTGGAGGATCCCAAGGCATTCCAAGGTCAGAAGGGATATACAATCCCTACAGTTTGTTCTGGGTCTTCTCCAAGTTGAACCCCTCACACACCAGCTCAAACTCTTTCCTGCCAGCTAGGTGACATTCCTCATCCCAACAGCCGATTTATGCCAGTGGGATTTTGCATTCCCAAGCCCTACCTTTACCTCACCCTAACACTGACCTTGAATTCCTCCCTGCACATGGTGAGCCTACATGGAGGTGGAAGCTAATTCTGACCAAGTCCCAGGAGCCAAGGCTCAGCCGCCTGGCACTAACCTGAAAGCCCAACTCTTTGACTCTGGTGTCGCTCCATTGAGTTATTTGAATCGCTTTTAGTATCTAATGCCCCTGACAACACAGCTTTCATGATCATATGGGTGGTCAATTTTGCATTTCTTCAAGTAGATTGCATTTAACCAAATCGATCCCATGAGACAACTTGAAAAATACTGCAATAGTCTACAAAGAAAAATGTTGCAGTTTCAAAGTTGTGCAGTTACTCCATTTGTATTTTGTACTCTGTATCATATACAGATACAGCTTTTGATTCATCAGCATGTTACCGTCCTCTCCACAGATGTCCCTGCTTCACAATGTCTTTTTCACATTGTAATGTTCATGGGTGGATGCACCAAGCATCAGACATCCTTGTGTAAACGATTGTTGGTTGGAGATATGTCCTTTTCAACAGTTATATTAGTCTGCTTGCCTCCCTTGTAATTCCCATAACCTCTACTGCTCTCTTGCTAGTGAATGTTCAATGTGATCTGTAAAAAGAAAACAGGCTAGAATTAATGTACATGGTTGGGTCTAAAAGGTACAAAAAAATACATGATTAAAGCTTACATGTTTTAGAATAGTTATGTCACACAAAGGCTGCCAAACAACAGTCTACAGATTGGTGAGTAAGTAGTGATGTATAGAGAAAGGAAAAGAATAATGAAATTAAGTATGAACAAGTTAGAGATAAAAAAAAGAAAAGAAAATAAGGTGAAAGAAGGAAAACAGAGAGAAATGTGGTGGTTAAGGATGTCAAAAGGGTAACTGCATTGTGCCAGTTATAATTAACTACTGTGATTTAAAACATTCAACATCAAACTAAATTTCAAGCCTAGAGACACACACTCACCCATTTACCCATGATGGGTAAATACACACAACTTCTGGCCTTGTGTCCAATCTGTGAAGTAACAGCCAGACACAAAGACTGGCAGCACATTCACTTTGAAAACCTGAAAGCAATTAAAACCTTCTATTATTAGCTCTACACAAAGTGGGTTATTATTCTGGAGTGGAGAAGTGTTTATGTGTGTGTGTTGTATATGCAAATATTTTTTTATTTTCATTCTGTTAATTGTCGTCAAGAGCGAAAGCATTTTTATAGAACACTACATCTAACACTGTTGTAGATCTCACAACAAATATTAATAAATGAATAGTTTATAGAGACAGAATTAGCTACGTATTGGTAGTTTCTGTCCAGAGAAGGTAACTAGTGATATTAAAAGATACATACATTGGTGGATCACAAGTTGGGAAATAGCTGCTTAAAAAGAAGCATATGCGGTTATATACACATAAATCATACCAGCTCCTTTAAGGTTAATTTAAAAGGTCAAAAAACGGTTTTTTGTTTTTGATTTTCCACTGAAAAAGCCTGGAAAATACATTCAGTTGTTTGGCTTTATCAGGAACTTTGATAAGATGTTTTTGATCATCTTTTATTCAATCAAACTTGGTTGCACATCCTTATCCCTGTTCATTGATAGACCGAAAAAAAGGAGGAAAAGAAGCCAGTTTCTGCTTTTGTTAACCTTGATGAACTGTGCACCATACTGCTCTTAGTCTGTTTGGATAGCAAATAAAGGAGATGTTGATGTTATCACGCTTTGCCATAATTTACCTCTAAAAATAGCCCACTAATAAGAATATTATGGATGAACTTGGCCATTACACATCTGATTTAAGGGATACTTATTTTTTATTGTTTTAAATTGTTAGCTGATATATGTATGGTTTCCTTCCTGGACATGGAAAGAGGGAATGAAGTGAATGATGTGGACTATGGGCGCTTTCTGATTGAAGGCTTTGGTGATGAGGTCAGGTTGGCAGGAAACAAAGAGACCAATTATATTTGATGTTGTGAAGAGAGAGTTTAATGAAACTGTTCCTCTCGGAAGCTGAGAACACAGCGGGGGAAACAGATAGGGCAAAAGAGAAGGGCAGAGTTCATTACACTGGAGTATTTTTTTTTCTTTATTATTTTCTTACTTTTCCACTGAAATGGTTGTGTGTTTGTGAGATATTTGACTTTAAACTTTCTGGGATTCATTTCAAACAAGTTTTCCAACAAGAACAATCTGAATGAATCAATCTGATGTTGAGTCTTGTCTCATCTCTTCCTCTGTCCCTTTATTTGTCTCCCTCCCAAAATGTCCTTTGGCTGTTGGGGCTGCTTGTCCTGTTGATGGATAAACCGGTAACTGGACTGAAAGAAGTTGTTTATCTTGTTTATGGTTTTTGTGTTAAAAGACACGTTCTTATTACCTCCCCTCATGTCAGTAAGCCACTCTTATTCACACTTACTTTGAAAAGATAAAACCATAATGTACAGTAATGTTTTTACCTCCAAAAGGGGACCATGTAGAAAAAGACTGAGAACCGCTGGTCAGTTTATTGTAGTAAAGTCTCTAAGACTTTTCTTTCAGGCCATCCTACAGTCTGATCGATCAGACTAAGATGCAGGATGTTTGGAGTCTAGGTCAATGCCTTGGTGTCTACTATTTCTTGTAACGTGTTTAGCAGTTTTTGCAGTGTGACCTCCTGAACTGTTCTACTGGGGGATCAAGATGTGGGTTGGAGGCATTAACACTGCAATCTTTAGGCAAAGGAAACATCCAAGAGAATGGCATAATCAAAGTTTCACCTCCAGAACTCTAGGAAAGAATGCATTTCACCTGTGGGTGGGTTTAAAATGGCTGCTCCATATCTCTGTAATCACTGGATGTACACACACACTCATACAAGCACCTCAACAGGAGACCACTGGTAGAACTTCCACATTGTTCTCAAAACAGCATCAATTCTCATCATATCTTTTTTTACTATTTCCTTGTATTGGATTAAGCATTTGTTTTAGTGTCAGAGTAGTTTCATTATCATCCTAGGATGGTGATTTTTGAGTTTCTCTAAAATCTGTTGGATCAGTCGGAAGAGCTGCTGTATTTGTAAACATGTATTACCTGTCTGAAGTGTTTTTATCCAAACAAATTCGGAGGGGATAGGAGTTTTAGACCAGGGCTATTTAAGTCGGTCCTACGAGGGCCGCAGTCCAGCAGGTTGTCCATGTATCCCTGCTTCAACACACCTGACTCAAGTTAATTAGTCATTATGCAGAACTTGATTGGCTGTTAGATCCATTTAATGTGATTCAGGTGTGTTGAAGCAGGGATACATGGAAAACCTGCTGGTATGACCGAATTGAATAGCCCTGATATAGATTATTATGCCTCCTGTTCAATATAGATAATATCTTTGTAAGTGAATGAAAACTTCACTGCAGCAACAGTAAAGGCTAATTTGAGCAGTTTTACTGTTTACTAGTGAGAGTTTCTGTTCAATTGTGATGAGGATGTCACTGACCTTCATTGAGCGTAGCTAGTTTATAGAAGTGGGGGATGGAGGTTCTGGAGAGCGACCAGGTTCAGTATAGTTTTTCCATCCGACATCGAGGCAGGTGTTTTGTTTCTGTTCATGTTGCAGATTTTGTTGAAACAGTTGTCAGTTGCTCTAAGCTGTCCAGGTTGCCGGATGACATGTTCCAACTTAGCTACTTTGTTGCTATATTTAGCGTGTTTTCACGCCCCTAATGTGACTTGTTTTCAAAAAGGTGACCAGCAACTTTTTTCTGGTAGTATTGGAGACTTTTGGAGACTTACGTAAATGAATGTAGTTTATTTCTCAATGAGGAGTGGGTGCTGCGCAGGCCCCTCCCCCGTCCTAAAGCACTCAGAAGAGGCTTGGTCCTTACGCAGCAGCAGCTCCCAGCTGCATTCAGAGCAGGAGATCAGCTCTGTTTCATGACCTAAAATGAAGCATATGAAGCTGCTAATGTCTATTAATGAAGAGCGTGGACAAAAATATAAAAAAAGTTAAAAGTGTTGTGACATTTTGCAGAATCCTAATTAAAAAACAAATTACACTTAATAAAATTAAACTTAAAAATACAAAATATTGACTGAAAATTTTCATTTTTTATAAATATTATTTTTTTGTTGTTCTAAATATTTTTAGGTTGTCATTTCATTAGTTTTTGGCTTTCCCATCCCTCTCCACAGTAGCATCGATTACAACCTTATGCGCTTGGCTGATTGTGCAAATCAGATGATGACAATATTTAGCAACTTCTAGCAACTTTTAGGACAGCCAACAGATACTTTTCTTATTGAGGAGTTGGCAACCAGTTCAACTTCACAGGGAATGGACTAATGAAGGCAAGGATGCCCTTATAACGTTGTAACGTTGCAACTAAGTTTACAATTAGTAACACACCCATGGTCTTTTGCTGCCACCCTTGTCTTAAAGTAAGAAAGGTTAACGATGCTAAAAGACTACAATGCAATGTACTCTGTGTTACACAGCTTGCCATCAATTCAAAACCAGTTGGGTAAAACTAGTGATAAAGCCGTCGATTGAATTTTCTCAAAGCATTGTCATCAGGTTGATTTTCAAGCTAGTAGTTTGTTAAACTGATTGTTTTATTTAACTCCAAAATCCACTGCAATAACTAAATTTTTCCTCAAATTCATGAGGAACTTGAGAGAAAAAAATATTACAGACTTTTGCATCACTGTTGGGGATTATAGTGATCTGAATGAGTTATATTTGAACTCACACCTGTACACCTGTACAGATAAGTCTTTATGCACAAAGTACAATTATTTATTTTTAAGCATCAAATAGGCCATCTAATGATGAGATTAGATATTAATGACAAGTCTTGAATAACACCCTGGTACCCTAAGTTAATCAAAAGTCTTGACCTTTAATTAAGAATATATGGTGCTTAAAAAAGCCCAGAGATGTCAAAACCTTTCATTGCTTTAACTCTCTGTGGAACAAAATGAACATTAGTTTAAAAATTCTGCAAGGCTCACATATCTAATTTTCTTGGACTTTTTTAGAAATCATAAACCTTTTACATATTGCAGTACTGCAATTATTCTAATCTTTTTCAATCTACTCAAATCAACATTACATAGTTTCAACACTGTCTGCAATTTGTTCGCATTAATTTCTGCATGTACAATGTATGCTAAAGAAGCTAACTGGCTACAAGCAGCTCCCTCTACTGGAGCAGCTATCTGTACGCATATTTGTGAATGTGTGAGTTTCATTCATCCCACCATCCAATCAGTTTCAGTTACATCTCCTTTTCTGATTCATCTCCTTTTATTCTCTCCTTCCCTTTTTTCAGTGAACCAACAACTCCCCCTCCCCTCGTCCTTCTGCTTCCCTCTCTCATCCCCCCTCTGTATCTCCCTCATTCATCATGGTAAGCTCCAGTGACAAGGGAGTGCTGCTTAGTGGCAGTCCGCTTAGTGGTGCCTGACGCACACAGCCTTGCAAACAGCCTTGCGAAGTCAAAGTGAAAGAAAGGTATCGAAAGGTATGGAAATTAAGAAGGTAAAACAGAAGCAATAGTGAGAACAGGAAAGGAAGACAGAGGTCACATGCAGTGGAGCTGTCATTGGCAACAGGCTCCAGTCTGAGTGGGTTTGTTCTGTGGATGACCTTGGGAATGATGTACATAAGTGAGTCTGTGTGTGTGATTGGTTGTTGCCCTGGTAAACATTTTATTTTCAATTTTGAATATTTATTTGTATTTCTAGCTTAGGTAAAACATTAAGACCATTCCCAAAGAAAAATGATCAGTCTTAATTACTTAACAATGAATTGCCTCAAAATGACTCTTTACAACGTAATAATCCTGTGATTATAATTCAGTTGCTTTACTACTCATCCTAAGTATGTATTACTAAATGTGCATTTGCTATACCATAACCTTTTCAATTCTTATGCTTTAACTGTGAATCAGCATATCTACCATTTGTTAAAAAAGAAACATGCTTACTATTTTTTGCTCCAAAAAAGACAAAACAATGCCACAGAATATTTTACCATTGCCTTTTTCTCAGTGAGGAAGTTGAATGGTTAACCAATTACATAATATGACAAAGCCTATAACAGAGGGTACTTCACTCTCATTTGAAATTATCCTTTGAGTGGCCGTTTGAAGTCCTTGGCCCATCTCTTGACTTATAGATAGACCATTAGTACATCACTTTGTGAAGGTCCCTCTTAGTCTTGAGATAATGAGTCAGTTTTTCATGAAGTGTATTACTTCCATTACATCCAGCCACAGCTATGTCCTTGGGGTATCTTCTTTCACCAATTCCCTGCGATTGCCATCTTACATGAAGTTGTCAATATTTATTGTAGATATATGTCCCTGCTTGGAACTATGTCATTGATTTTTAATCCTTGAATCACGGGTCATTGAGACTCTTACAACCTAATATGCCCTCCATAATTAAAAGTATGTCATTGCATTTCCAATTTGCTCCATTTAACATGTATCCAGACCTTTGGTACTCCGACTTCCTCCCATTGTCTATGTTAGGCTCTTTATTGATTTTAAAACGATGCTTGGAGTCAACATGGGTGTCATTTTCACTTGTGCTTTGCCATCTTATTGTAAAAATAACACACAGAATGATTAAGGTTAAAAACCAGGTTTGGATTTCATCCTCCAAATGTTTATTGCATGAAATGCTATGCTACACCCAAAACAATGGATGCAAATAACATGGAATTACCAGCTTTTTTATGAGATCAGGCTGTAGGAGTGCGAGTCTGCATGGCTTTTTGTACGTGTTGGCTCTGTGATAGGTTGGTAAAATGTCCACTACGTGTCCCAGTCTGGATACTCTACTGCCCAAATCAGATTTTAGTTGAAAATCCAGACAAGTGTAAAATTGTGACCGATGACGGTGCTGAAAAGAATTAATGATTTTGCAGACAGAAGGTAACATTAGACAGCATGTTTGTGGCCAGATGCTGAAATTAACGGTTTGCTATCACCTTTTCAGAGCTTCTGTACAAAGCTGGACAGCATATTGCTTGGAAACCAATCAACCGGTTTAGCTTGCAGTGACTGAAACGCTTAACAATGCTTGGGCAACCCATGCAGGGAGTAAGAACAGTTGAGTAGTTTATATCTTACATCAAGTCAGGGTAAAAAAAAAGATTTTGCTTTCAAATTTATCAAAATTGGTGATAATATTAAAAATGTTTCTCACCCCCATGTTCCAGAGTTCAGTTTGTATTAGGCAATCTGTACAAAAATAAAATTTAAATGTTTGTTTCAGTGTTGAATAAGTTATCTCTCTACAGTTGTCTCTCAAAAGTCTGTTTTAAATTATTTGTAAATCACACAACCTTATTTCATATTTCTGTGTCCAAAAATATCCATTATGCATATTAATAATGGGTATCAAGGTTGCTCATGGATGACTAAACATCAGCCAAAAGGTTGAGCTATCTGCTTGTCAAACTCCATAAGGCTATTTCATATGAGATGTCCTTTATGGTAATGTAAAGAACAGGTCGTTTTCAGCCAGATGCAACTTGCTGTCACAATGAGTTACAGTTGCTGCAATCAGACGTAGACAGTTTGTGTCTATGTTGTCACAAATATTATAAGCAGCTCTGATCACACATGCTTAGTGTGCCTGCTTTGTCAGTGAAACCAAGGTCATCTTAGAGTATTTAATAATTCAAGTCAAGTCAAGTTTATTTGTATAGCCCTATATCACAACAAAGTTGTCTCAGAGGACTTCACAGAAAGAGGTGAAAATAAACAGAGTCAGTGATAAACAACATGAATGTACAGATAAAGAATACACAAGTAAAAGGA
>JBAMHW010000018.1:23561606-23576102 GCA_037177495.1 Rhadinocentrus ornatus | reverse complement strand
CCTGCAGCTGGCAGCAATCCACCTGAAAGGACTCACTCCCACAGCAATCTCCAGCCCAACCAACCACCCCCATGACAGCGCCCACCAGCTCTTCCACTTTCCTTGGTTCCTTGGCTGGTAACAGGTGTTGCAGCAGTCTCCTCAAGGCCTGGGTCAATCCTGCTGGCTGCAGCCTCTCCAGTTCTCTGCCTGCGGTCCATGCAGCAGCTTCCTCTGACTCCTTCAGTTCCGCCTGTACTGCAGCTTTGTCGTCCTGTCCTGTTCTGTCCTGCCCTGTCCTGCTTCCCTTCTGCTCCACGTGGTCTGCTGCTTGCTCCCCCTTCCTCATTCATGCTCAGTCCTTAACAGAGGCCCCTTATTACTCATTATCCATTCCAGAGCCAGGGTGGTGTGGGGACCTAACTGAAACCAGCTGTTCTCAATCATGTCCAGGTTTCTAAACTCATGTAATTAAAAACACAGCAAGTGAACATTAAAACTCAAAATAAAATCCACATCAATTTCAATAGTTAAACTTATGCAAAAGGATAAAAAACAACCGATGTAAAACCATAAACTTGTTTAAGAATTAAGCTTAAGAAAAATAAGGTCCCACCTTGACATTTACCCACCCAGAGAAATTACATGGATAAGACAGTGAAAAGACGCCTCTTCTATGATGTAGAAAAAATATTCATGGATCTTTTTCATAATGAAAAATGTGTCCTCTTAAAAATGTTACAGCAACTGAATGGTCACAAAATACAGTTAAAAAAATTTGACTTGCACGATTACAACATAATATAAAACTGAATTACTATATGATGTCAACTCCCCAAGCAAGATTTGCATTTTAAAACTTGCGAAAACTCCCCCTTTCCTAGTTGTCAGTATTTCCCTTCCTGCTACATGCTGTGCTTGAGCTAATCACTCAGTTGCTCACAGTAGGCTGGCCCCACTCATAACGAAGGAATCACTCACTTATTCACTCCCAGCTCTCAGCAGCAGCAGATTCACACTCTTACCATTAGGAACATCATTACTCCACCTAAAGTCCAGTAGTTTGAAACAAGTGGTTTTAGCAGTGTGACTCAGTGGGAACTGGGAGCAAGTGGAGCTTGAGCATGCTTATGGATTTCTGCCCACTCAAATTAATCAAAACATGATTCTCTTTGGTACAAATTTGTGTCAGTGAAAAGGATCAAGTTTGCCATCACTAGAAAATACTGCTGGGATTAGAAGCAGTGCCTTTATGTTATTTGTAATAGATATTTCTATGCTCTAACCAACACTGCGAATTCCCGGTTGAACAAGCTCACAGATTTCTTTGAGGCCCTACTTAGGTGAAACAGTTAAAGCGAGCTGACACATCACACACTAATCATTGATGTGAATGGCCACTGACACCATGAATTATTCAAACTGATCAAGCATCAAATCCCATAGTCCCCTGATGCCAGTCAGACTTCTACCACATAAATCATCAAACACTCATTAGCCATAAGATTATTGACATTTCACATTTCTTAGAGCCACAAGCTTGTTTGGAGGTAATAGTAAGGTATAAATATACTGTATTTAAAACACAACAACGATCATATGCTTAATTTAGGATCTTTGTAGATCTATGATTGTGTGAAACCACTCTGGGTGTTGTCTGTAAACAAACTGATATCACAAAGTGTGATTTTTGGGGGGTTAAATCTGACTAAGTGTATGTTTATCAGCTTCATTCCTGTGCGGCCTGAAGAAATATGCTGCTCCAAATATGCTATTTTTTAACAAATTGCAAAAAAAAAAAAAAGTGTGACTGCAGGCAAGATGTTTAGACAGAATGGGGCTGGTAATGGTACAGTTCACACTGAGCCCCCTTTGCTGACAGCAGGGGAATAATTTTTTGCTTATCCCATCAGCAGTATAGCAACAGGCAAAATAACACAGTCAAGCCAAACTCATTCTCCCATGGTATATTGTATATTGGGGAATGATAAACATCTTGAATTATGCCAAACAACTAAAATGGTTAACAATTTTACATAATGCTTGTCGGAAAATTACAACAAATGAGTAAACATGACAAAAAGATTTAGTCTGTTTACTTAGCAATTATGTGTGACGTATAAAACATTCCCATTATGCAGTTTCCGCTTCCACTATATTTCACAATGTAGGCTTTAGATTGTGAGATGAAAAACGTTTTTTAGGCAATTGTTTTGTGGCAGGTAGAAGGGCAGTGCAAAATATCAAAATTTGATTTAAAGTGTTTCTCCAAATGATTGCAAGAACAGATATGTAAACAAAAAAAGATTAGAAAAAATATTTTTTCTCATTTTAAACTCTGCTATTTAGTCATTTGTTTGGAATGACATGCGCACTTCAGCCACTTCCAAAGGCAAATCCTCACAAATACCGGAAGTAGAACCTTTACTGTTGCCATTTTAGAGCCTTTGTATTGTATTCACATTCCTCTAGCATCACTTCGTAAAAATATAAATAAATCTTGCATTGATAATGGGAGAGTCCAACCACTGCGTGAAGCCTTCTTCAGCACATTCCAAAGATTCTCAATAGGGTTCAGTACTGGACTATGTGGTGGGCAATCTATGTGTGAAAATGATGTCTCATGCTCCCTGAACCACTCTTTCACAATCTGAGCTCGATGAATCCTGACAAAGTCATCTTGGAATATGTCCACGCCATTCAAGTATCAGCTGACCTCATTCTTTGTGTACATAATGTAGCTGAACCTAGACCTGACCAACCGCAGCAACCCCAGATCATAGACTGCTCCCACGGGCTTGTACAGTAGCCACTAGCAATGATGACTCGCTTCTTACCCTGATGCTGCCATCTGCCTGGAACAGCGCAAATTTGGACTCATCAGACCACACGATCTCCTTCCGTGTCTCCAGAGTCCAATCTTTATGCTCCCCAACAAATTGAAGACTTTTTCTCCAGTTAGCTTCACTGATTGTTGTTTTTTCTTATGGCTGCACATCTGTAAGTTCCCTTCACGTTGTTCATGTGGAAACACTCTCACTTTCACTCAGCCCTGAGCTCTGCTGGTATTTCTTTTACCATCTGATTTCACCAAGCATTTATGTGTTTACTGATTACCATCATTCAGGATTTTTTACTGACAATATCTTCCTCATAGATGATGGTTTCCCACTATCATTCCAGTTTTCAGGCGCTGGACTGGTCTTAACCTCATTTTAGTAGTTTCTCTGCTTCTCCTTAAATGTTTTCTCTGCTCGATTCATGTCAATGATTTGACCCTTTTAAACAGAATTAACATATTTTCCATGACTATGGGATGTGTCTGAAAATGCTTGTTTATGAAATACCTATTTAGTTACTTAGTTAAATCCAAAAATCCTTTTGGCAAGTTGGTGTATTACCTGAAAGTGAACTATTTTTAGTGCTCCCCCTCAGTGTCTAGGTGAGTTTTTTCGAACTCCCCTTAGCTCGCCCATTTTTCAAACCCTGGAATCTTCTCACATTAAATTCTCAATTAAATACTGATTTTGACAGACAGAAACTGTGAACATTTCAAACCGGAGAAGGCTTTTCAGAAAAGAAGTGGTGTGAGTGCTTAAAAACTGTCAGCTGAATGGTCTTGACTAAACTGAGATGAATGTTGTACTTAAGTAGTTCTACTGCATTTGTAATATTTATACAAAGAGAATACAACACAATCTGGGAAACTCATCAGCGGAAAATGTGCAGATGTCCACACACAACACACATATTCTAAAAAAACTTGGCAGAAGTCCATTATTTCCTCTGGAGATGAAGGAAAGGACTGCATTTCTCATGACTGGTTGGTCATCAGCACCAGCTGTTCTGATTCTGAGACAAACGGAGCAGGTGAACCCGGGTGGAAGCTGGGATCCCTTGTTGGTTTAGCTGTTAGATTAGATTCGGTCACAAACGACGACTGAAGGTTGAAGGAAGGTTTCTGAACTTTGAAAGTGCTCAAAATGAGACTGTGTGTTATCTGTATCTGTATAAGAGGTGGGATATATCTATGAAAACCAATGATGTGTAGTTTTTTGACAGCAAACAGATGGAAGATGTTCCTCTGATAATTGGCCAAATGTGTGTAACAACACGCATACTGCAGTGTGGGTGTGTGTGTGTTTATTTTTATTCCCATGTCAAATTTTTAACTGGCACGCAGCATGGCTTAAACACACATGTACCCACAACACGATTACGTTCCAGAAATAAAGAAAGAAATTGTGAATGTACTTGATGTGATACGCAGATACTTCTCCTGACACACTGCAAGAGAAACCCTTACTAGTTTTCCTTGATTGACAAGCATTCTGGTCAAAAAATGCGCTAAAACTTTTTATTAAATTTCACAATTAAAAGAACAATAATTTGATAAACCCAACTGTGACAAAAATGTATTCTGTACAGAAGTTACATGAACTTTAAAACTGTGTTTTTTCTTCATATTAAAACTCTTAAAGCATCCTTAAAAAAAATTTAAACAAAAAAAGAAATTTGTTTCAATCTTGTTGGCTTGAGATGTTGTTGTGGTCACATGTGATTGCTCATCTCCAAAATTGTTCAGTGTCTAAGAAAAATAACCAAAGAAATCCAAAAATCAATATATAATAAATCAAAGGACACACTCTTTCTCCCAGACAGGCCATTCACACAGTTTGAGGTTATTCTTTCAGTCAGCAGTATATGACGGATGAGACAACTTTCATCACCATGGTAACAACAAAACAAGTCTATCACACCCTGCTACATGTATCTTACCTGATATCTGAAGTAGGCTGTTTTTATTAAAGAAAAGGTGTGACAGATTGTTCTGGAAATGTTTCCATCTTTAGGTTTTGAGTTTTACTATTGGGATGTTTGCGTGTGCAAGTATTACCCAAGAAAAAATTAAAAAATTCATTGAAAATTGGCAATATGGAATTTTTTATTTTTATTTTTTACTCCTTATAAACTACCTTGTGGGCAACTGTTCAGTATGAGTATTGTCTCTGTAAGTAAAAGGAGTTTCTTCTTCCATCTCTGGATCTCTGATCTTCAGTCAGTCCCTTCATACATTTGATTCACCTTCCCTGTATCTGGATGCCCTCACTAATGAGCAGGCTAACATCATTATAGGTATTTACATTACATGAATATAGTAAGAAAACCCCTGTTCTCTCTCTTCCTGGTGATATAAGTAATATCTATTTACACTTTTACTATTTTCATAGCAAACCCAACAATAACAGTACTCAGCATCATGGAAAGATTAAAACTTAAGAGGGGCTAGCAAGAGTTTCATTTATAAAATTGTGAAGCACCCATTTTATCAACAAAGTTTTGTTATTTAAGTTACTGACTACTACTTAGTTTAATGTTTTTTCTTTTTTTTAAAAAAGCTTCCCATGTATCCATTCAATCAAGGACATAGAGTGTAACATGCAAGTGCAGCTCCAGTTGAAATGAAAGCCAAGGATGGAAACAGACAGGATTGTGCTGCAGGGACTTCATTAGGCTGAATTTCAGACATTTTTTTAATATAGCTTAAATGATTGCTAATATCCAAATCATTAAGATTAATATTAGAATCAGTAAATTTAAGTTTTTTAGAAGAGCCCCCTAAAATAGGCCTGATAATGCCCATGAAACAAAATAATAGTTGTAAAACAAGCAAGCAGCAGTGAAATAAATAAAGTTTTTGCCTTGGTAACTGAGCAATTCTCCTCAAATGTACAAATGTATGCAGGCCAAGCTAAAGACTTACATTTCAAGTTTAATGTTCAAGTTTAGGAAGAAAACATCCCAACTTCTAGTGCTCTTCATTCTTTCATTCACGACTTACATGTATTTGTTCTTTTAGTATAAAAAAGTATTAATAAGGCTTTCTAGTACTTCTATTATTTCTTGTAATTATGACTTACAGTCAGACTGATTTCTTATTTCAGTCAGAAATTTGATTAATCATACGTTCTGATGCATATTTTTTTAAGAGGAGGAACATAGGAGGGATGTTTGCATGGATTTAGAACATCTGCAAAGTTTTTATTCTGTTAAATAAATCAAGACATAATATCTGTGTATTAATGAGTAGCTTCACCCATCATCATTAAGCTGTTTATTTGTAATGCATCACTGTTTATTTTCAGTTATTTTCTTCCTTTCACAGAACAAAAGATTAAATATGACAACCAACTAAAGTCAGAAGTAAATTCTCAACTTACAGTTTAGCTCCCCTTTGTGGCTTTTGGTGAAAATCAAACCTCTGTCCACACAGTAAAGTTCACTTGCTCTTATATGGTTTTACTGGAGGGCAGGCATGGGAGGGAAACTGGCAAATTAACCACACACTTTCCCTTGTCTTGGTAGACCAGAATTTATTCACCACTTAATGTGGGAAGCTCTTTAAGGAACACTCGCTTCCATTTAAGTTTGCTTACTGAGCCTCAGTGGTGTTATCCATGAATAGTGGAGAAGCAGAAAAAATGTGATCATTATGTGGTAACAATGTCACCGTGCTTATTCTAACTATACAATAGTGAAAAAATAATCACTTAGGACAACACTTTTCTCAGCTTGAAGTTAACGTTAAATAATCTTAAAAAATCTGCTTTTGCACCAGTTCATCAGCTTGTCAGAACATAGTAAGGAGAACCAAAACAAAACATGACTGTTCTTCCTTTGTGAGAGGCTGTTTAGCTAAAGATTCATGAAAAAAAATCCACAATACACAGTTGCCAACATGAATTCGAACCAGGGACAGAGATAAATGGATGGCCACCCCTGGAATCTGACTGGACACCCCAGGTGCTACCAAAGATAATTGGCAGGTCACCAGGGAGGTGAAATGTCTTTCCAGACACACATAGATCACCAGTGTCACGACACCAGCTTGAAGTCTATTTTAAAGGGGTTTCCTATCGAGTCATTTTTTAGTGATAGTAACATTTGGCTGCACATTACTAGAAGAGATTTTGCCTCTGTGCATGTACAACTACTAACATTACAACACTATTAACCTGATGCTAACATAAAGCAATGCATCAGTGCTACTCTAGTTATGTCACAGCACTGGATTAGTTTTAAGACAAGGTGGGAAAACCCTGTCATATTTAGTTTTCAGTAAGTGTATTTAGGAACTACACATCAACCCAGTTAAGCAAGATTTTCACCTGGGAACTGAAGTATAAAGAATTTACCTACTACTACCTAATTACTTAGTGCTGACTAAGCTACAAATGCATAATGCAGTTTCATTGAAACAGGACATATCAGCTTGTGCTCTCAAATGTGATAAACATGCTACTTTAGATTCATGACAGATCAACCAGTAGAATAAATTCTCTCCATGCTGCATTAGCTTTAACTGAATCACATTGTCTTAAAATCCTTTAAAGAGCTGAACTGGAATAGCCTCTAAGATTTTTTATTTATTTATTTTCTTTTTTAGTTTGAAACAAACTTTTGGAAAATTAAAATTTTAAATGTTCTAAATCTAATTTCCCTTTAGCATTATAAATGTGAAGGAGGACAGGTGTGTTTTCTTGCCTCTAGTCTTATCTAAGCTAACAAGCCTAGTTGTGAAGCTTTTATGTAAGATATTAGTTAATCTCTCTAAAGGACAACAAATATAGCAACTGTATGGACCAATTTCCTCAGAGAAGTCCTTGTGAGCATTTTTAGTTTTATAAGTTAACAGTTTATTTGTTCTCATTAGTCATAAATAATTATGAGTGATATAATAAATATCATTATATCACAGGAGGACAGGGTACAAAACTAAATTCTTGCAAATCCTTGCAAAATAAAGTTTAAAATAATCATGAATAACCAGATGCTTTTATCCCCAGCTACCAGGAGGCTAAAGGTATGTAAGCTATTAGGTTTAAGAATCGTTGCACCATTTTGTCCCATATTTGATGCCTTTCATCCTGGTTGTTTGAACCGCGTGCACCGGTGAGGCAATCTAACTGTAATTACAGGTAAAAGAAAAAATCTTGCACTTTGTAAAATCAGCATCACTAAATTACCTATAATCACAGGCACAATACAGCTGGGAGCTTTTCAGCTTTTTGCACTGCACAGTATTGTCTGCAATGTTCCCTGCACAGCAGTTATAGTGCCACACACACATTCACACATGCACACACACATTAGATTTAAGTAAAAGCTGTCTAAAGAAGCAAAATGCACTTTATGCCTGCCATCATGATGAGGCTTTACTGCGGGGCAAGTTGATGTCAAAAATGTGTCTCAATCTGTCTTTTTATGTATAATGGTAGAAAGAGACAGTTTGAGGCAAGGAAGTCTGGTCTGTCATTTTCATAGGCATCGCAGAGCAGGCTTAACCAGGCACGAGTGACACTTGTAGAATATGCATATGTGCCATCAAAGTTTGATCAAAAAAATCAGCAGCTGTCAATTTGGGGAACTTGGATAAATCTGACTGGCTTCACAAAAACTAAATTAAAGAGAATACTTAAGTGCAGATGCTTGCACATGCACGCAAACACATGAAAAATAGCAATCATTTATTTCATTCTGAGTATTAACAGTGACGAGCTGGATGCCTTCAAGAAATGTTTTTTTCTTGACTTGAACATTCTTTGAATATGTTTACATTATGATCTGTTAGCAACACTAATATTACATTATATGGCTTATAATAGAATCATAACATGTCATTAAATAGAAAAATTAAAAATAACAATTAATTATGCCACTTTTATCTTTTTTTATGTTTTTGCCTCTTTATTGTTTAAATAATAGAACTAAACTCGATAAGTTTTGGTTTTATAATTAAAAATTACAACATCAACATGATATTAATATTTTATTCTTTTAAAATCATTATCATCTTCCATCATGGCTCAAATACCAGTCAAAATAATTGACACACTATTCCATTGAATTTGACTTTTGAATGGTACTGTATATGTATACTTTTTGTTTCAAAATAAATATACAATAAATATCCTTAGTAGATCCTTTTAAAAATAGATTTTACAGTGTAAAATAGACAAAGTGTTAACACAAGGGCCACTAGCTTAACAAGGTGGAAGGAATACACAATATTGGCAACTCAGTATGGCTGATGTTTTACAGTGTACTCCAATGCAATACATTTTATTATTTATAACTGAAAGAAAATAAAGCCAGAAATCTGAACTGTCTTGAAATCCCACATGGAATAATATATAAATAAAAGAAGAATTTAAAAAATATTGGCTTTCTATCTATAGTGCAGGATTGGGAGAAAAAAAAAACTGATCCAACTGTGCCATCAGTTCTCCTTAACATAATTTTTTACAGGGGAAGGGAAAGTTCAGTGAGTTAATTTGACCCTTGTAATCACGTTGAGACCTTTTACACTGTAATTGTAAACACACACACAATCGCACAGAGGCAACACATCAACCCTTTAGTACCCACCCATGGGAGGCTTAACTCACACAAACACTAATGAGTCACTGTTTGACCTTGGCTAAAGCCCCACTGCTGACAGTGTAAATCTCCTAGTTCCCCAATGGTAACAAACAGAAGCACAAAACCAGTTTTAACCAGTTTCTGAACCGATAGATTGCACCACTATCTGACTCATGTCAGATAGACTTGGTTTGTTGCTACCTGACACACATGCTAAAGGTAAACCATTTGGTTAGTGGCAAAATTTGAATTTGTTTATCCTGCAGATGGAGTCTCATTGTATCTCAGGATGTTCAGATGAGAAGTTTTTTTTATATGAAAGATTAATCAACCTATTTATACCAAATAACTGGTGATACAGAATGATATTTGCTGCAATGACATTAATTATTACCGGCCATGCTTGCTGCCTTACGCTGGGAAAGTGGGGGGGCAGATCTGTGTCACCATGAATCTGAGGGTGACATATTCCCCCCCGTACCTAGTGCCATCTGCGGCCACATGACTACCCTGCTTCACCTTTGTCACAGAAAAGCATCTAGTTGGCTTACTTAGCAGAACTTGGGACGTCGACTGAAACTGTTGGGGATCAATGAAACAAGAATATTGGATTCATTTTATGAAGAGTGAAACTAAAACGTGGCACCACTGCAGACCTGGCAACACACCAACAGAGCCAGCAGCATTATGAAAGTTCAAGGGCAACACTCTTCTCAGAGAACCAAAGTCTTGGGAATATTTACAGTCAACGGACACTGCATACATTTCATGCAAAGCTGAGAGCCCAGAATCACCTTTTAAACCTGCTTTATTATTCACATGGTACTTTTACAATATTTCACAATCTCCTCCTGGACACAGCTGAGATTACTGGCAACTGCGTAATCATGAGGACTCACAAACTCCCACTTATCCCATCCTATAATCACTGCTTTTTGGTTTAGGGTTAGTGAGACAGCATTTTGTTTTTTAACAGTACAATAACCTTAAGCAAACCTGTGAGGGCTTGTAAGAGCGTTGACCAGGAACCAAAGTGAAGGCATGCTACATCAGATGACCTGACCTTGACTTTAACCCAGCGGAGGCAGTGTAGGAATCCAGAGTAAAGAAAGAATAAAGCTGCTACAAAGTGCTTAAGAATGTGAAGATTCACATGTGATTGATGATCATAAAAATCATATTAAGCTTTAACATTTTAAGCACTGTACATTGTTTTTATTGTGATTCATGTAATTTAAATACCTGAGTGAAATTCCTCTTAAATTTTCATTTCAGATTTCCTGGTCCTCATAGATTTAATTTAATTTTCATTTAATTTCAAAGTTTATTTCAAACATGGTCTTTCATTTACAATATTTACATATTTACATTTTCCCATTTCATGTATAAAAAGGAGTAGGCAGAAGTATATACTTACCCCATTTCTACAATAAACTAACACTCCAACTCTATTTCACAACTCAAATTTCATACTTCAGAATAAAAAAAGGTAGACACTTCCCTTCCTCCCTCCTTCCAAGAAAACATAAATAAATTCAACAAAACACCACAATATTTCTGGCTTCAAACACTATCACACCATCATCACCTTCCTTAGTTAAACTAGTGTTCTTCAAGCTTCAAGCTTATATTTATTTATTATTTACATTTGTACCTTCTCTTAAACTGGTTTGTTTTTACTTTTCTTTAATTGATCTGTTAAGCCGTTCCATAATTTTTACCCTGACTTTGAAACCAACATACTTCTTAAAGTTTTTCTGACACACTGTATTTTTAAATTGTGCTCCCCTCTTAAATTATTACTCATAACCTCCTTCTATTTCTGAGAACAATTTCTTAATATTATTTTGGAATAAATTATGTCTGGCTCTGAAGATTGTTTGTGCTTTTTTAAACTAGATCAAAAATTGGAAATTTTAGAGCTTCAATTTTTAAAAAATAGTTAATTTATGTGATTTCTATATCCTGCATTATTTATTAGTCTAATCCTCTTTTCCTGCTTGTGTTTATTGTTTGTACACCACTTTTGTATGTATTTCCCCAAACCTCTGCACAGTAACTTATGTACAGTAAAATTAATTTACAATATAAGGTATAAAGAGCTTTCAAGTTTAATATGTGCCTTGTTTTTACCAAGACAATACCAACTTCCCCCAAACATAATAAATGTGTGGTTTCCAACAGATTTTCTGATCTGAAGCTTTTGACTGCAGGGTATAATGTTCAATTCAGATTTTTTTTTTTTAAATCTGATTTTTTTGAGAGTCTGTTCACATTTGTAATTAAATGCGACTTGTATGTGATGTCCTGGATGAGCCTTATGCGCACCAAAAATGTCCCGCATACGTAGAAGACACGACATGACAGTGAGCGTGCTTGTGACGTCGTGTTCGTGTTTGTGGAAATAAACATGGACGGTAACAGCGGAGCGTATGTTATTGTTTACTGTTTTAAGGAGGAGATTACAAAAGAGGAGAGCCAGATTCTTGGCCACAGCCTTTTGTGAAGCAGTGACAGCAACGTCTGTACAGAGAAATGTGTGGGTACGGAGTCACAGCCAGGAGTGGTGGGAGAATGATATAGGAGCCTTTACTGATAAGACATTTATGAACAATTTTCGTATGACGAGAATTAATCCGATGTTAAGGTCGGATTAATGTGACCCGGCTGTACAGAATCGGGTCTGTTTCGTTCAGACTGTTGTGAAAAGATCAGATACAGGTCGCACAGGGGCAAAAAATTCAGATTTGGGTCACTTCAGCCTGCAGTCTGAACAAAGCCTAAGATCACACCAAGAAATTTAATTTCATTAACTCTATATTTACATTATAAATGATTAATTTTACTTCTACATTTCTCTTATGATTTCCAAACAGCATAAAACTTTAAAAACTTTTAAAGTTTTATTCAAATTTAATGACTGTTCATTCCACACCGAAAAAAATGTGTCATCTGCAAATAACACAAACCTGAATATATCTGATACTTTACAAATATCATTAAAATACAAAATAAACATTTTTGGACCTGAAACTGATCCTTGAGGTACCCCACATGTAATTTTCTTCAGTCCAGACTTTGCTTGATATGTAAATAGCTCTTTAACCAGTCCAGAACAATACCTCGGAATCCATGCAAACTCCACACAGAAAGGCCACCAGCCTAACCACACCACCATGCAGTATTTATTTTCACAAGTTCTATTTATATTGGTTAACTTGTTTTTATACCCTTTATATTTACTTTCTATTTCAATAGTCCTATTTTTAATATATTCTCTATATAAAAAGTTTTTTATTTGCAGGCATTTTGCAAGCCTTTAGTCATCCCCCGTCTTCCTCTGTAAATTTTTCCCTTGTTATTTTTAATTACTGGACAGTTTTTTATCATATAAAGCTTGAAATATCTTTAAGAATTTGTCATTTGCTTTTTTTTACATCCTTTTCTTCATATATTATATTACAGTTTTGTTTCAATGATTAATTTTAATACATTCAGTGTCTTCTAATTTCTAATTCTAACATCACACTCACTTCTGTTTTCCTAATAGTTACAGTTGTAAGATGCAAATACTGGTAGATGACCACTTATATAATTCATTAACAACCTGCTACTTGTATTATCCTCAATTATAATTGTATATATATTATCTATTAAAGTGGCACAATGTGATGTTATTCTATTTGACTTTGTTATCAGAGGAGACAGACCCAGGCTTTACATGGTATCAATAAATTCATCTGTATTTTTATGACTATTTGGATTTAGCAGGTTAATGGTCAAATAAACACCACTTTATTATTCAAGTTAGTAAACAATTCCTCTACATTATTGTTAAGTGTTTCAATCTTTGATCCTGGTGGTCTGTACACACAACTGAAAATCATATTTTTCTTTCTAAATATATTTCTACTATTATGCATTCCATCACTTCATCAATGACGGTCGTCATTCTTTCCACACATTAGGAATTTAAATTTTTATCACAGAAAGTGAAATGTGTTCATTTAATCCTTCTTGCAGCCTCCTTCCTCCCACCTGATACCAGGCTGTGGCTGGACATGAATACTGTGATGCCCACACTGCCTCTGTGGTAATTTTCTTGTGCAAAATATTACAAAAGTTTATTTAAAAAGGTTGATCTTGGGCCTACAGAGCCACAAGTATGCCTGTGCGTGTATGGATTTATGAACTTAGTGAGTCCCTTGTGTGACATTATCACCTCAGTCAGGCATCTGTTTTATCATCTAGGCCAGAAGTCAGTGGTGCAGGCTGCTGGAAAAAGCAAACAACATGAGGATCAATTATGTGACCTTCCATTTTTCTCTCAGTCTGATTGTCCATTAAGTCACTGGTGTTTGTGACTCCTTCAGGAACTTAACACACATCTCATCACCATCATTCATTAAAAAGTATGGTACAATATTTATAGAGGTGTAATTATTCTGACTCTTTCACACTCACTCAGTCAATTTAAGACCACAGTGCTGTTCTTAAGAGCGGTATTGATTGGCACACACACACACACACACACACATATGCAGTCTACAGGTCAGTTTCCAATTTTCTTTGGTTGCTTTCAATGCACAAGAGTGAATTATTTAAGGCTAAAGCCTGGTACACACAAAGATTTTTTAAATCTGATGATATTTTTTTTACCTGTTCAAGACCTCACACATGAAGATAAAAGAATCAGGCATTTAACAGTGTTGATCATACTGTGTTGCTAATCTTCCTGGGGTGCAAAATCAGTATACAAAATTACAATTTATTAAAAGCATACATAAAATGAGTCAAAAACAGTAATAGACAGCAATCTAAAACTGTCATAAAAACACATTTAAACAGTCACGCAAAATACAAAAATACTTTTGCTGTCGATGCTGTCCCCGAACCGATCTGTTTCTGATAGATCTGGCTCTTCTCCGAGCCAGAAATCTCTTTTGATCAAACGTAATTTAGCAAAAATGAAGAAGAATAAACATAGCAACAACTGGAAAAACCAAGAAGAAGAACCATGGCAACAACAGGAAAAACCAAGAAGAAGAACCATGGCAACAACAGGAAAAACCAAGAAGAAGAACCATGGCAACA
>JBAMHW010000018.1:23551196-23561506 GCA_037177495.1 Rhadinocentrus ornatus | reverse complement strand
ACAGGAAAAACCAAGAAGAAGAACCATGGCAACAACAGGAAAAACCAAGAAGAAGAACCATGGCAACAACCGGAAAAACAAAGAAGAAGAACCATGGCAATAACTGGAAAAACCAAGAAGAAGAACCATGGCAACAACAGGAAAAACCAAGAAGAAGAACCATGGCAGCAACTGGAAAACACAACACCCAGCATGGAAGAGGATATACAAGATGAGGGAATGATGGTGGTCTTGGGACTAGTGTTAACAGAAAAATCCAGAACTGAAAAAAAAAGAAGATTGTTGACAGCGTGAACAGGAGGGGCAAAACTGGGACAAAACAACCTGATAATCTTTATGTGTGTACCTAGCAAAGGTGAAACAAATAATATTCACATGAACAAACTAGGGAAACAAAGCAAAGTGTGGATGATAAGTAGTTGTACACATAAATAAAATGGTACAACGATTACATACTTTACTGTGGGTACAAATTTGGAGTGTCATTATACACTGCTAATTGTAATATTTAGAAAAAATTTATATTGATACAGTGTCAGTTATTTTCTTGTGCTGACTATTGTGATTTGGTAGACCAGATTAAAACATTTTCCCATTTTAGGAAACACAAATTTGTACCAATATGGTGGTCTTTTTCTTGCATTTGCACACATTAGCATTAGTATAAATTGTCTGTGCTGTTACATTAAGAAGAGTGGCACAAGGATAGGGGACGGAAAGAGCTGACAAGATGCACCCACTCAATGCTGCAACGTATGCATTGCTGGTAAACCCAACAGATAGTGTATTAGATAATAACGAGGGTCCATGCTGACATACATTTCTTCTGCCTCTCTCACTAACACAAAGACACACAAACAGGTAATAGATATATGATGAACTATTTAAGAAGGCAATTTTCTAAGTTTAAATAGGCCCTCACAAACAGACATGAAGTCATTTGTTTTTACTTATCGTTCCTTATCTCCTATATTTTTCCATGACAACACAACCAGAGCCTTTACGCTGGTTGTTAATCACTTTCAGAACAATACAACGTCATTAGCTTGATTCTAAAAATAGCATCTAGCTGAATAACACTTCAGTAATCCACAAAAGGAAATTAATATTGGATAGATAGTAGAATAGAAAAGTTGTTGGAACTAATATTTTTAATTTCCCTTTGTCTGAGAACAACATATATACCGTTACATACCAGCAGAAGGAAAATATAGGGTGCAGATCCAAAGCGTAACTCCATTAAGTACAATATTTCAAGTTAGTTTGGAAAAGGAAATTTCAGTTCTTGTACAAATTCACACAGAAAAATTCTGTTCTGTTATTATTAAAATATTTTTGTGTGTGCCATGTTAAATATGGAGCTAAGAAAACAAAATCACTTCTTTTTCCACAAAGACCTAAAAACTTTTTTTTATTATTTTTGGGCCCTATAAAAGGACATTTATGACTTTAATGCTGAGTGCTCCTCAGTACCGCCTGAGTGGCCCTGTTGGTTCTTTGTGCTCACTGTCTTCCTTTTTTATTGTACTTCTCATATTGTAGTTGCTGAAATATGCTAGTAAAGCTGTTCTCTGTAATGTTGTGTACTTTAAGGGGCTAGATTTTTGACACAGACAGTGGATAAGCCTAAGCGAGACACTGAACTGAGGGGAGGTTGGAGTGAAATCTAATTTCTGGGGACACGGGACATTACTTGTCACTATTCATCAGTGTTTTATATGTTTGGCCTTGGATGAAACAGCACTTGAATGTGTGTCCTCCAGGCCCTGCCGGTGGAGCTTTTATTTCAACTTCATAACATCCTGATGGTGAGACAGGGAGATAAAAAGAGCGACGCAGCTGTAAAAGGGAGTATAAGACACATGAGACAGGAGTTGATGACTGTGTTTGTAGAAAGGCCGAGTTCCAGTCTTTTTGTCTGGCAGCACTTTTTTGACTGATTAAAAGCAATATTTACTGACAAGAGGAGAAACTGTATTTAAACGTAACTTAAACATGCAAAGCTTCAAAGCAAATAGCGGAAACTCTTTAACGAGAGGCCATTAGCCATAATTAAATATTAGTTTGCATTGATGGCTTTGCAAGCTTATGTAATGACCATAGAATTATATTAACACACACAAACATATGAAGAGATAAAGGAAGTGCATCCAGAGTCCAGAGAGGTAAACACAAACTGTAGAAAACACTGAAGGCTCATTAAGATGATAACATCTGACTACAATAATTATAACAAAAATGGTCTACAGCATTTTTGTGTGAACAGAAAGCATTTACTATAGCTAAAACAAGCAAATATGATATTTCGTTTTGTTTTAAAATGTGAAGGAAACATATAATAAAGGGTGTTTTTAGCTATAAATCCATGACAATAAATCCTCAATGTGTCATGGGGTGTCACATGCAGGCAGGGACACAGGAGGCCGGTGGATAAAGGGAACGCAGGTTTAATCCAGACAACAACATACTTACCTATATTCCCAAAATCAGCTTCTTCTGTGGAGATAATGTCAAATTAATTTTTTTTTTATATGGCATGTTTACTGTGTTAGTGTTAAAAAATGAATGTGCTAATTTCAAAGATTTTTCATTAATGGTTTAATTATGACAGCCCTGGTAAAAAAATAAATTTCAATTTTATCTAATTAATTTAGGATATATATTTAATTTTTTTAAAATATTCTGGCGACCCCCTGAAATTAACTGGCAACCCTCATGGGGGTCCCGACCCTCAGTTTGAATACCACATGTTGGAGCAGAATGTGCATTATGCTGCCACAATGGCCTTAAAATTCGGGCAGAGCAAACAAAACTTGTTTGTTGTTCTTGAAACCAATAAAACCCATCTTGGGAGGTGCTGATCCTGTCATGTGGCAATTGTGCCCATGCAGAAAAGTCTCTCATGATTGAGTAAGCTTAAGATTTAGAAAAAACCTAGTGTGTTATTGCACATCTTTAAAACTGCTCAAAAGTGTTTCTTCCCGAGTTCATCATCCAAACTTTAGTGAGTGAAACGGCTTATCACTGAAATCAACATGTGACCAAGTTAGGTAGCTTTTTGCATTTATGTACTTTGCAGGTATTTGATTCAAATGTGTATTTTCAGGCTTGAGATCACAAGTTTAAATATTATTTTAGCTGTGGAAGCATTAAGAATACCTCTTACATCAACATCAGATAGCAGCCTTATCTAGCCTTTAGGGATAGATATATTTTGGGATGTTACTTATTGCTGGAAGCAAAGATTGCCTCCACATAAACTTATTTACTCAAGGCATAAAGTTACATACTGTCCAGTATTTAGTCCAAGCATACATGGTAGTTGGTATCCATGGTAGAAGTGACACATTTCTAAATGAATAGCAATCAAAGCAGAATAATATAAAATACTGAAGTTAAAGGCAAATGTGGTGAAAAGTGAAGCCTCTGTTAGAGAACTGGTTAGTGATGCAGTCAGCAGACCAGTGGGGACATGACAAATTGAGGCTGCTGTGTAAATCCCCTGAACCATCACATCTCCTGCTCGGAGGAAAAGGGGCCTGTCAGATACACCTGACTGATTAAAGTAGCCTCTATATACATGTATGCATTTACTGACACACACTTGCCTTCCGTTTTGATAGCTGCCAGACACCAAGGTAATGGCAGAGTGCATGTTTGCACAAACAAGCATGTGAGTGTCACGTAAGTGTGCAGCTCTTGACGTACAGGTAGCTGTGTGTTTGTGAAGAAACATGCTTAGCAACAACGCTTTGATTTACTGCACTGGTGCACGCTCACACTTTACAGACTACTCATGCATTTTCAGAAGAAGGAACAGTTTCAGGGAACTGGCTTGAAAACAACACCATAGATGGAACTTGCAGATGAATTTTGTACTGCCAGAGGAGCATTATGCAGGATGTTTGTGCAAGCACTGAAACAATAAAGAGAAAATAAAGAGAATGACTCAAATGAATGTGATGACTAAAATACAGCAAAAATACGAGGGCTGAGTTTTTCAGATGGATGAAAGTATTTACAAATGACAGAAAAAGGGGACTGGAGGGCACAAAAGAAAAATATTGAAGTCATCACCTGCAACTTTAATACGAAGGATATGGACAAGAGAATAAATGTTGTTACACACTATTAGGAGTTGTGAGTCTGTGGTTTTGTCTTGCAATACAATTGATCTGTCTCAATAGTGCCATTTATTCAAGCAGGGGTAGAAGTGTGCAAAACAGTAACCACCTCATAAGTTGTACTGATTTGCACTCAAAGAGAAGAACTACCCTATTCCCTGTTCACAGAAAAATCTGCAGTCTCAGCCCTCAGGGATCAAGAGTAATGAATTTATAAAAAAAATAAAAAAGTGCTGGCTGAGTTTCCCTGTTTGTATTAGTTTATCCAAAGTAGGGCAACCCACTTTGAATGTGGTATAAATCAAGCATGGCTGCCATGAGAAGCAAGGAAATTACACAAAACCTTGTTCAGAGGGATATTCTGCTTCTGAAGAAAAAAGACTTAATTTGTGCATACGCAGTAAGTATCATAAACACATGAGGCTGCAAATGAGAGTTAATTTGTGAAACAGCACAAAGGAGAGAAGTTAAGTGGGTTGATGAAGGAAAGCCAATGAATGACAGGGATCCACCGCCAGAGATCAAGAGCAACAAGGAAAATCAATATCTAATTTTGTAGGCAAACATTCTCACAAACTGTTGAATCTCAAGAGGGAATTTGTTTAAGTGCAGCATTTTGCATTTGCATGATCATTCTGTCCTGCACTTTCCAATCTTCCCAAAGGGGTAATAACTGCATGTAAAAATGAACTGATTGGGTGAAATGCATCATGGTAAAAGAGATAGATATAATGAGGAGGTGGGTTACCGAGAGGTAAACTAAGAAATAACCCGGATTAAAAGATGTGTGAAGCTTAAATCACAGATGTTTTGGGATGGGTTAAGAATAAAAAAAATTAAAGGTTTTTAGTCTACAAGGAATTAAATTAAGTTAATCAGAAATGTGAACTATAATTGAAAAGCTAGCCTTATTTTGTAACTTTAAAATTTCAAAACTGTAACATGAGTTAAAATAATTTTTGGTTATACTGTATTTATTGTAAATTTAAAGGAATGAAGGCTAGTAGACTAAAGCTTTATGTTGTGTGCAGTGTTTTTGCCAGACAAATTAAAGTTGGACATAAACTTCATGTTGTAAGTTAGCCATGAAAGACAAAAATGTGAATGTATGTGAATGTATATGTACATGTTTAAAAGTTGTTAATTGTAATTGGTAATGAATTTATCAAAATGAAACAAAAAGAAAAATACTTATTGTTTGTAAATGTCACATAAATTGCCAATGAAAGGTCTTAAAATACCCTATATAAACACAGTTTCAGGAATAAATTAACCGAAGTTGCAGATGTATTATTATCAAATAATTTACATATATTGGCAGTATTTGAGAATTATGAGGATACATCACTGATGATACATGGATATAATGATTTCAGAAATGGCAGGAATGCATATGGAGGTGGGGTTGCTTTCTACATTCAAAGTCATTTACCTGTTAAAGTTAGGCAGGATCTTATGTCATCAGATAAAGAGTGATGGCACTCGAGTAGCTGTGCGGTGAGGTCTGGAAAACCTGGGTTCAAGTCCCCGTGCTGGCAATCAAGGTAAAAACCACAGTGGGTCCCTGAGCAATGCCCTTAATCTGACAACCAACTGCTTCTAGCAACTAGGATGTGTCAAATTGCAGAGAAAGAACTTCTCCACTGTCGGATTAATAATAAAGGATTATTATTATCAGCTGTTTGGTGTGTGTGAATTTGTACAGTTCCCCATTCATGAAAGACACCAAAATTGAAAGTGTGTCATTTGCAATTAAACTTTCTTTTATTCTAAACAAATTGTACAAGGACTTTCCAAAATCCATTTCCATTCATCTTCACATGAGAATAAATTAATTCTGTCAGGATTGTACTTGTTCCTGCTGTGTTATGTTCTGTTTTTTGCTTTTTGTAATTCAGAGATCCTACTGGGCACGGTGGTGGTGGTGTTGGTGCTAATTGGAGATTCCACTCACCTGCTGCTGTTTGGCTCAGCCAACCTACATAAGAGCCAGTCTGCAGATTACTCATCTCCAGATTGTTACCTTACCCTACCCTAGTGGTACAACACCAGCCAGTCAGAGATCTTTTTGAGTTTTGTGTAGTCTGACTCCTAACGTGCCTGTTTTTGTCTTGTCGACCTATCTTACAGTTTATCCATTTCCCAGTCTGAAAGACCCACCACAAGCCGTTGTTTGGTCCACTGCACTGCCACCATCTCTGCCTTAGTCTTTGTTACTCCTCCAAGTACTCTGGAGTCACTAAATAAAGCTGTTACCGCTTTACTGAATCTGCTGTCTGCTCCTTCCTGGTTCCTGCCTGTCTTCCTACAAACCCTAACACATTCAATGTCTACCTAGTGCTCTATGGGCCCTTTTTCACTGGTGGGGAATCTTGGCCCTCAACCTGCACATTTTCCATGTGTCCCTGCTCCAACACATCTGATTAAAAATAATGAGTCACTGTGCAGAACTTCATAGGTAGTTTGATCCATTTGATTTGAGTAAGGTGTGTTTGCACTGGATGGGTGGATGGATGGATGGATGGATGGGTGTTTGCACAGGGAATTATGGAAAACTTTCAGGACTGCAGCCCTCAAGGACCAGGGTTCCCCACCACTGCACTAGAACTTACTTGGTTTTATGGCGGTCCATTCGGTAGTAACACCTGGAACCACATACTTTTTTAGTACTTACTGGGCTGGGATTCCAAACCAGCTGAGTTAATCAAAAATGTGACATTTATGGACTACCACTATCTGGCCAGGAAGTGATGTCACAAGAACCCCATCAAACTCCCATGTGCTTTCCCAGAGAGTGTTGTCTCACCGCCTTCTCTGACTCTCTTCTTTGTCCTTGAGTCTGACAAAAAGTCTTAGACTGAGCAGCAGGCATACCATCGTCTTAATGTGTCACACCATGCAAAGAAGAGGAGATATAAATCAGTACTCCAGTGATTCTCATTCAAGAGATGGCTAGTTTAGGGCTTGTCCTACACAACAAACATCCCAGCCGAACCACTTGGGATGCCTGACGCAAACTTCCTTGCTTGTTATTCAGATGGTGCAGTTGGTATGAATGGGCGGATGGAGAAGTTTGGAAAGGCATTATAGAGATGGCTTTTCATTATAGAGTTTAAATTAAACTAATAACCTGCTTTAAAATATACATGCTAAGTTTAGTATGGCTAGTCTACACAATATGTGGATGTTTGTGTTTAAAAGTTTGTACTGGTAGAGAAATACATTGTATATACTGTAGTAAAGGTATAAAATCTATCTACATGGATACACCAATTCAATAATTAAAGACAAAATTACATCAATCAACATTGCAAATATTGATTAAACATTAATATAGAAATCTTTTTATGTGATTTAAATGAGAGTGAACCTGTTAGAATAATAATTATAAAATTTTTTATCTGATATATCATATCATCACATGTGCATTGTGGAAGAATTTGTAAAACTGATTTTGAATTGATATAATACTGTATCATGTTCAAACTTACATGCCTATTACATGGCAGATTTTTGTGTGAAGTACTTATAAGTAGTATTGTAATAGTCTTACCTGCAGAAAACAGTCTTCAGAGTGGTGCCAGTTTAAAAAAACATGAGCTTTCTTTAGCGGCAGTGTAGGCTAGCCACAAAGGAGGCAACCAAAAGATACATACTATTATAAATGATTTTAGATTAATAATATCAAATGCCCAAAGCAGAAGTGCTAACTTTGACTGTAGTACATTGATACTGCAGAGGTCCACATGTACTCATTGCAAGTTACTTTGAAACAGTGAAATTTATTCAGCAGCTGTTTCTTAAATCCCTGCTGATCATCTGCCAGCTTAAAACGTTAAAATACAAAAGGAAATTTTTCCCCTCTGGAAACTGTTGAGGCGAAATCTAAGAGAGAAAAAAATAATGAGTTCTCTGTCAGAAATTAATCACTGTTAAACATGTCCGAGGTCACAGATTCCACCTCAGTGATCTTTATTTCTGTACAACAAAGACTAATTGAGAGAAATGTGTATGCGCATGCATACACAAACAGAGTATGTTCATTTGCATGGCCAAATTAAATTTGTATGAACATTTAAATGTATTTAACCCAACAAACTCATATGTATGTGTAAATTAAATGAAATTTTATGCACAAATACACACAGTCAAAACATAAGGGTCATACATTTGCTGTTTTACATGCTTACAAACATCATCACACTACCCTCAAATGTCCACACTGTGACATTTTATGGATATATACATTGCTGTGGTCTTTATCTTGTTCCACACATGCATCCTCATAAACATGCATATTTTTTTAAAACATATAATCTTTTTTTAATACTATAAATGTATAGAAATTGCAGTGTGCCTTGCAATTGTTTGAAAAGGACCCACCTGAGGCTTATTCTGGATACAAATGCAAGTTCCTGTTCCCTGTTTCCGAGTGGCTAAACCCGACACACCTTCGCGTCCTCCCCTCTGGTTGGCTCACCATTTGACAAATCAAATCGCAAGCTACCCTCCACCAGGAAATAAAAGACTACTGCTGTGTTCAGTCTGGAGGGTGAAGCTGGCTGTGTCCGAATATGCACTGGTACTCCCTACATAGTGCCCTATGTAGAGCTTACACCATTGTGTAAGGGGGTCCGAATGTCGAGAGAGAAAAAAGTAGGGCACTCAAAAATACCCACAATGCATCTTGAAAAGTAGTTAGCATCGATGGTCACTGGACGGGTCAATATAGACCACAATGCACTGCGGGCAGAAGCTCAACATGGCGCAAGGAGGCAAAAAACATTTTTTATTGTATAGATAGGCAACAAAGAATAAAATATAACATAAGAAATAAAAATATTTACAAACAAGTTGCCGTGGTGACAGCTGGCAGTCATGTGGTCTGCGGCGAGGGAAAAATAGGTAGCTTTGTGTCCGAATCGCCAAGAGAATGAGTGCACTACGTAGTGTGCTTAATAGTGCAGCCCTATGTAGTGAAGGAGGGGTTGGGGAGTAGGGTGGACATGTGGACACAGACACGGTTTGTTTCAGATGGTTTCCCCCTCAACTCGGCGGTTGAGTGGTGGCTTGGAGACCGTGTGATTTTGTGTGACTATTTTGTGGCAACTTTGGATAGATTAGTGTAATTATTTTTACTTTATTCATCTCAGTTGAGAAATTCAGCTCTACATTTAATCCATCTCTTGATGTACTAGAGAGCAGAGGGCTGCCGTGTTTTGGTGCCTGGAGAGCAGTTGAGAGGGGTTAAGGGCCTTGCAGTGCTTCACCTCTGTTAGCACACCAGGGACTTGAATTGAGGGAATTGAGTTCTCTAGACCCAAGACCACAAGGCCACCACTCCCCCAAATATTTAGGCCCCATCAAGATTAACCCAGGACCCATATTTGGAAAGCAGATAGTGGTGGAATATTAAATAATATTTAGTGTATCTAGAGTGTTTTTCTTTTTTGTGCAGATAAAGTAAAAAAAAAAAAAAGCTTACATTAAACAGCAGCAGAACATTTTCCAGACAAATGTACTGACTTTTACTACTTTGCTGAGAGGAGATACTCAGCTTAGTTTGTGGCGATCAGCAGCATTATCAGCTCGTTCTCTGTATCATCAGGAATAAACAGAAGAATTTTTTGTTTTTATCATAGTCTGATCAATCTATACGTACACACAAATATAATACACACCATGTCCCCTCTGATATTATAGCTTAATTGCTGCAGAGGTAATTCTGGAGTCTCCTGGGGCCCTAGGCAACATTTCACAGGGGGAGTCTCCAACGAGCGCTCATCAACCTTTTATTATGATATTTTATATTAATACCAATAATATTTTTAGTATCTTTTATAGACTTTGTTGCTAATAAATTCTACAAACCTTATTTTTAGATTTTCTTTGAAAACTTCCACTATTTTTTCTGCTTTATTATTTCCAATTTTTATTTAATTAAACAGGGGTAATATGATTTAACATTAGTAGTAGTAATAAGTTTATTTCGAGCACATGCCAAACCAAATGTACAGCCATGAAAATTCCAAATAAAAAAAACAACAACAACAACAAAGAAACAAACAAACAAAAAAAGAAACAAAGGCCATGCTTGAAAAGGAGTGGTAAGAAGTAAAACTTATTAAATCCCACCCCTTCTCCAAAATTAAAATAATATTTTTCACTTCCTGTTAGTTTTTCACT
>JBAMHW010000018.1:23520792-23535915 GCA_037177495.1 Rhadinocentrus ornatus | reverse complement strand
ATAGATAGATAGATAGATAGATAGATAGATAGATAGATAGATAGATAGATAGATAGATAGATAGATAGATAGATGGTTACCCTAATGAGGTCCAACATTAAAGAGGCAAATACAGAAAAATTTTCATTAGCATACAAATGGTAGCTGATAAGAACAAAGAAACTGAAGGAGCTTAATAAAAAGGGACCTCAAACATGAATACTTGACTATTTGCAGTAACTAACTTAAACTTAAAGTGACTTTCCCCTCCGATCAGCAAGGGAATGTTCTAGCAATATATACAGAATACTTTATAATTTATTTTTTTCCTGCCAGGGAAATTTGGCTCTGTACAAAGGAAGCTAACAGTGGGTTATATAATGGATGGGTCATAAGAATGTCACTGTGGAAAAAAAATCACATTATGCTTATTACCACTATGCTAATTAACTTTATGCTAATCCTCTGAAAGCACTCTGGCTTAACCTCGACCCAAGATCAGCTCAGAATGAGTAGGAGTGGGATCAGGTGGTCTTCTGAATGCATGTATGCACTGAAAAAAAAAATTTCAGCTATAAAAGTATGAGTTACTTATTATGTGTGTCTGTAAGCACGGCTCTGGTGTCAGCTCACCTGTGTATCCAGTTAATCTGCAGTCTATACACTGAACCTAGATCAGCTAATCCTGCTCCTCTGATTTTAGCTTTGTGGCAATTCCACATGTAAGAACTAGATGTATCTGTGGCTTGAGAATTAAAGGGGTCATCTGCTAACTGAAGCAGCAGGGGAGCATCAGGGGTTTCATCTCTGGCTTCCCCAGCACACATGCTGAAGTGTCCTTGGTGAAGGCACTGAACTCCTCATTGTCCAAGATGTGTGAGTGAGTATAATAGTGACTATATTGTAGAGATACTGTATGACTGGTCAACACACTACAGAAGTTCTGCATAAGTGCTATTGTCACCCGCATCCATCTTTAGGACAAAGAGCAAGCTAGTCTTTATATTTAATTACAAAAGCATGGCTTAAGGTTACTTAAAATTTGAATTGTGCAACTTCTAGTTATGGCTAAGGTAAAAGCAAGTTTACAATATATCCTGAAGACATTATAAGTACACTGTGTGTTTAGTTTAACTTGAAATACTGTCTATTATGGACAGAAAATCCTTATTAAAAAAGGGAGGATAGTTCCTCTTAGAAACTAGATCGGCTTTATTTAGGATTCCTCATCTTTTGTCGAGTGATGACCATTTAGAGACATATCAATGCCAAACTTTGTACTGTTTCAACACTTTATTCTCAATGCATATGAAGAATTTAAAGAGAACTGTTAGCTCAAAGATCTGATGTTCTACATTTATTAAAATTGTTCTATATAAATGCCACATGTGGCCTTCTGTGCAGAGCTGCCCACAATAGTTCAACTTATCACAGAGGTGACAGGCACATAATAACATGGCTCTATGGTTAATGGCTCCCACACAGTCAGGGCTTACAAAATGCATTACTCTCTGATGACGGTATATTACGCCTGCCCTCCTTCCACTCAAACACAATGGGATAATACATCTAATAAAGGCAATGATTTAGGGATTATGACTTGGGTATATAGATTTGTTTTAAGCTAAAACATTTTAAAAAGTAGGTTCAATTCTTGTTTTTAATTTCAAAAATTCTTTTCAGTTGCACCCTGATTGGCTTCATTGATTGTTGTGTTGGTTTATTATGTGTTACTTTATTGCACCAGGGCTGTATTACAAGGATTTCTTGTGCAAAGATAGCTTTTTCAACATAAATAATTCATAGCTGAAATACTAAATGCTCAAGTTTTCAACAATCATGCAATAAGATGTTTTTCCTGAAAGTTTTAATGATTAGCAAATAATTTTAAATTCAGATAGAAAAAATATATACTCTAATGCATCACCTATCACTAAAACATTAAATGAAAATAAACTTCAGTACAGTCCTAAATTTAAGTCACTACACAACATTTAATGGCCCGAATAGCTTAAAAAAACAATGAGTGCAGTGCAGCTTATTGACAAACTGAGCATCCCTTTAAAATTAATTCTTATAAAAAAAATGTCATGAGTCTACCAGTGAAAGGGTATAGTTATCTTCAAGTTATCTTCACACAGGACCCACTTGATGTGTGCAGTGGTGCAACATCTGCCCATAATGTCCTTGTGCTCTTGTTCAGATGTGTTAAGGGTATTTTTTAGTAGTGTGTTCAGACAAAAATGTTAAGATTAATAACATGAAGTGATGTATAAACCAAAACCACAATCTTTTCCCAAGACGTTTTGATGCTTGAATCTCACCACGTAGGGGTTATCCAGATTAGCAGAGGTGAGTAAGCAGCAACCAGTCATGCATTCAGATTTGCATCAGAAAAAAAAATTATTACTAAGATTTTTTGTTGGACAAACCTTGAATCAGTCAATTATTCAAATGTTTTGCCGTTGTACAATTCAAGAGTCCAGCACACTCTAGAGATCCCCTTTAAGCACAGAAAGTAGTTGCATCTTTCAACCAAAATTCATTAGCACAAAGGGGAGGAAATCCTTGAAAAAAGACCTCAGTAAATTCACATGAAACAGGCAACAGCTGCATTAGTCTGCAGCCAAAAAGGTGAGGTAATGCAATGAGAGTGCACTTAAATGAAGCAGACTGCAAACTGCTCCAGGCAAACCAACCCCACTTTCAACCTGCGCTTTGCATGGTACAGGCTACTCCTCTCACGGCATTGTCAAAGTTGAAAGTGTTTAGAAAGCTGAGTGAGTCCCCTGCTCTGAGGAATGTGCTTGAATGTGTTGCATCTGATCACACACTGTTGTTTAATATTGGAACTTAGCACATCAGAGTAGGATCTCATGGTTGATGTGGCTCGATTGTTCAGGTAGTTAATTGCAATCACCTGTTGTTGCTGGTAACATTCTGATTCTGATCAGTGTAAATGGCCATATTTGTCTTCATACCAGATGTCAGAGCCTATTTATGACTTTTAGCAAGGGCAGAAAGCAGTTGGGCTATGAGGCAGAAATGATGACTTTAAAGGTGAAAGTGAAACTGTGATACGATACTCCTTGTTTTAATGTACATCTTGTGATTTCCGGTTTATTTTCCTTGGTTTACTGTTATGTTGTTTCATGTTCCTGGTTTGTTATGTTCATGGTTTACATTCTGGGTTTTTGTCATGTTCTTGGTTTTTTTGTTTAGGGTCGTGTTTAGTTTACTTAGTCTGAACTGTGCCTTGTTAATCCTACAGTGAATTTAAGCCATTGGCTTCAGTTCCTCCTTGTCAGTGCATTGTTTGTTGCTTCTATTTGTTGTTAGTAATGTGTTTCATGCCATGTCCCTTTTTTTTGTTGCCTGGATATGGGTATGAACATCCCTTTGAAAGGATGCATTTGTAGCTCTAAACTTCACACTTGGCCATGCTCGTCTTGCTTTCTGGCTCAGCCACTCCCTCTCATCAGTGCAACTGCTTCCACCTGCTGGCAACGCCTGCAAGTCATCGCATCATCTCCACTATATAATCAGTCTTGTTTCTCAAACTGATTCCCTGGTGTCAACTCTGCCAGTTCCTGGCCTTGCCTTTTGTCTCAGCCCTGTTCAGTATCTGGATTTACATTGACCATATTTGGAAGACTAAGCAATTACATCAGTCCCATTGGTCCAGAGGAAACAGACAAGCGGGTGTCTGAGGTTAGACTCAGTTTGTTCTTCCCTTTTCACAGTCTATCTGTGTTGCATTTGGGTCCACACCATCCCGTTTCAAACCTTTGTCAAGTAATGATAGAATATGTGAACATTGTCTCTGCAAAAGCCAACTCTAATACAGTGAAGCAGAACATAATTTGAGGCTTTAGACAGGGCTCCAAAAAGGCCGTTTGGCCACATCTTGGCACCATCTAATCTCTATGTTCTCTCAACTGGGCGACCTTAGGTTTAAAAAGATAATAGGCAAGAATAATGTATTTGTATAGCACATTTCATGTACAAGACATTTCAAAGTGCTTTACACAAAACATAAAAAACATTACAGCAAGGTAAAGAAAAAATACAAGTGTATTATAAAAACAAAGATTAAAAATGAAAACACTGATTACATAAAAAATAGAGATAAAGAAATAAGTTTAAGATTTCAGCATAAAAGAACCAGCTGCAGATCTGGACTCCTAGTAAGAACTATTGAAATGCAGCAGAGAACAGGTGGGTCTTCAACCTTGATCTAAATAAACTGGGTTTTAGCTGATTTGAGGCTTCATGGGAGTTTGTTCCAGACATGTGGAGCATAGATGCTGAATGCAGCTTCTCCATGTCTGGTTCTGAATCTTTGGGAACTGATAGGTCATCTGGATCATGCTTCCTGAGAATTCTGGCAGAATCAAACTGGGTCAGGAGGTCACTGATGAATTTTGATCCTGAACCATTCAGAACTTCATAAACCAGCAGAAGAACTTTAAAGTCTATCCTCAGGTGAACAGGCAGCCAGTGTAATTACCTTAAAGGTGGACTGATGTGATCCATTAACTAGGTTTTAGTGAGCAGCTGAGTTTTGCTGCAGGTGCCTAATTGATTTTTTAGTTTTGTTAACAACAAACTATTTGTTTTAAAGAAATAATTTGGTTTTCTATAAATATTCTGTTATTGTTTTCTAGTGAGCTCATGCAACCTGGTATGATGCATGTTGAAAAAAATGAATCACTTAACTCAACCTGGACAGAAGGCTCCCACAAACATTTTAACCTGATTAGAGCTAAATCAGCTAATAATAACTTAGAATGGCATGTCTGTGATTATTCAAGATTAAAAACCAAAAACAAACATTTCTAGCCGAATGAAGGAGATGTACTCAGAAACTGTCTCCATCTACTCTCTTTTTCCTAAAAAATTCCTTTTTGCTCTTTGCAAGCCTGCAGGTGTTTTCTTAATTTGTCTTAGCTTAGGTCTGTCCCTGAAAACATATTGCCTCTATGTGTGTGTGTGTGGGCAGGGGGGGGGGGGGTAAAACTGACAACTTGCAGCCCCAGCTACTCGTCTGGATGTTTGTGTGACCAGTCAGACGTGCTGCAGAGAGCCCTGTAAGCCATAAAAATCAGGGAAAGAGACCAAATACACCATCAAATTGAGCAAGGTTTTACACTCTGGAATGAAAGATGTACGTTAGTAAGGAAGAACATGAACATATGTGTGATTTTCAAACATTTGGGAGGGTTAAGCCAGTGAACTTGTCACTTCAATCTTTACTTAGAAATGAAAGGATTTGATGGAGAAACACCTGCTGCAGATGCATCTGTGTATTTCAGTTGCGTGCCTGCCCCCATATGTGTATGTATGCTCATGTGCACACATATAATAAGTTCTACGGTCCACTAAATCTTGCCATTATTATTGTAACATGAATGTGAAGGTTTGAGTGTGTGACTTCTTACTCAAGTGTGTATGTTTATACGTGCATGTATGTGCATGTGACTGTAAAGAACATCTTGCCATTTTCATGCTGTACTGAGCTGCGGCAGAGCTTAAAATGGCTCAAAGGTCAAATTAGTTCCATTTGAAAATAATAAGAAAGAGAAAATGCTGTGTAGGTGTGTGTGTGTGTGTGTGTGTGAGTGAGTGAGTGAGTGAGTGAGTGAGTGAGTGAGTGAGTGAGTGAGTGAGTGAGTGAGTGAGTGAGTGAGTGAGTGAAAGGGAACCAATGAGATTTTATCACATCAATGTTAGCTTGAGATGTTTTATGGCATCTATAGAACTTCAGCATATACCTGAAAGACCGTCTTCCCTGCAGTTTGTTGTTTACTTTGATGGTAGCTAACTGTGTGTAATAGTGTGTGAGTGTTTGTGTGTTTAGATAAGCAAATTGAGAGCTGGGCACCGTTTCAGAATCAGGATTTTTCCTCCCATATAGTCTACAAAATCCCAAACTGTTTTCCTCCTCCAACAATGTCACTGGTATTTTCAGTGTGTTACTCTTCCTTAAAAGAAAGTGTAACTACTCTTTAATCCTCATTAACAAACTTAAATATAATTGACTTGGTCAATACTGCGTTAAAGCTACTTAAAAATGAAACAGATTTGTTAGAAAAAAAATGGATGAATTATCCCACTGCCACAACTTCTATTTTAGTAACCTCGGGCCTCTTTCTGAGTGGTCCTGCAAATTATGCACATCTTTCCTCTGGAAGTTATTTGCAATCCTTTTGGCAGAAGAATTTTTATTTCAGTCTAACTGGATGGAGTGCATAAGTGCACAGCTTTTTTAATGGTCTTTCAGGATTTACCTTATTAGATTCAAATCAACATTGTGAGTGAGTCACTGTTACTTTTTCTTTTTCCCCTCCTGTTGGAGAACATGGGGTTTTCATTCAGAACTGTGGAAAATTTTCAGTATCTTTTAACTCTCCTGACTTGTCTACCACGTTTGACTGTAGAAATTACTTTACTGAATTCATTCTGTCTGGTTTCCTCTTTGAATCTTTGCTTTTATCACATGAGATGACTTTACAAAGAGTCAGTAACACCTTGAGCAATGCACCACTGCCAAGAGCAGTTGAAATCTGAGATATCGGTCGTGTTTGATAAGATCATTTCTCATTGGACTAACCCAGTGGCTCCCAAACTTGGGGGCGGGAACAGCGTTTTGATTGGGGGAGGCAGCAAGGCTAAATAAAATTTTTGCAAACATTTATTAAATCACCAACAAGCAAGTAATGTAATGGTCAATGGTGGGTAAAGAAGAGAGACCACAGTGTGTTGTGTGTCTCAAAATATTAGCATCTGACAGTATGAAGCCAAACAAGCTACAACACCTCTTGGGGTCATCTCATCTAATCTCAGATACAGCAGAGTTTGTTTAACTAAAGCAGCATCTGTCTCATCAAAAACTCAACTCACCTGAAGAAGATTGCAGAGCTTCTTGGTTTACAATGCCTCACACTGGCATGAGTGCCACTGACATGGTTTTACTTATAGCAGACAATAAACTAAAGACGTTTTCGTGGCATATTTCTTCATACATTATATTGTAAGCATCCGGGTGCATATGGTGGTGGGATCACGGGGCATTATTGTTGTCAATGAAAAGGGGGCCCTGCATAAACAGTTTGGTAGCCACTGGACTAACCACAAGGTTAGATTTATTGTCGTACACCTTTGATTTGTTAAACAAATACCAGTTGGTGTAGTAGTCTGGAAAAGTTAAATTAACAGAATGTATTTTGTTTTCTTTATTTTCTGACATCTGATCAGTATTAGCCGTGAAGTGAAGATGGTGTGATTTGACTAATGCCTTTAGCCATATCGTTCAATCTTCTTAACATTTGGAACCAACTGAGTTAGTACAGAAGGATTCTGTAATAAAACTAAAAGCATGATTTAGCCAAATTTTTCAACATCTGTTTCAGAAACTCCTGATGTGCTCCATTTTAAGCCAGAAAAAAGTCAAACTGCATCCAGCTCAATGAAGAGGCCGAAAGCCCTCTTATCAGTGCACCTGTTTGTTATTGCTAATTTAAATGGTTGAAATGACTTGTAAAACTTCTGCTGTTAGAACAAGCCCACTTTGAGTCAAGTACTGAATCTTTCTACAGTGTACTGTTCTGAAAAAGGTTGGGCTTAGCATGCACATATAGCTTTGTAATCAATATATATCTGTGAGCCAATTTAAAATCTTCATTTCAAGAGATACATGACACATTTAGCTCCATTGTACCCGCCCCAAAGTTTGTTTTAAGGATAGGCTGTGTAGCATTAGCACTGGCAGAGTGCTACCTGCCCAGAGCTGTAAGATGGATGGAGGGAAGGGTATAAATGATGACTCTGGTCATTTTTATTTAAAAAAAAAAAAATGCAAGAATAGCAGAAATAGAAGGCAGTCAACGGATAAACATTAAGCTCAGATGAACTAACAGGGAGTGATTGAATAAAAATAAAAGCTCTTCCTCTCATTTCTCCCTTTGTACGTCCTCATTTCCTTGGCAGCTGCATATTTTTTCTTTAACGATTCACAAAAATAAAAGTTATATAGATGGATGGATGCTTTATAATCCAAAAGCCATCATGTAATGTTGCTATTGTGGGTAGGACCCCCTTCATGCAAATGCTAAAAAGCCATGGACCACCCTGTGCCGAAACCAAACTATTCTTGGGTTTGTGCTTCTAAAGGCGGATTTATGCTTGCGCGGCGTTTGCGTGCAGCCGGCTACGGCGTAGCTGACGCTGGTGAGTTTGCTTTCGCACTCGAGCGTAGGGGGAACGTGTCGTTGTGGTGTCTGTTGTAGTTTCTCCTCCTAACCTGAAGGTGGCAGCAGGGGTGGTATCGGCCGGTTAACTCACCAGGTCGGAGTTATTTTGCTGATTAACTTCAGTTCGGTAGGTATTTTCTGTTTTAAAACAACAATGGCGTCCAGTATGGTTCAGTGTCTTTAAAAGTTTAGTTTTGTTTCTCATCAACTTGATCCACTAGTTATTGTTTTAGAAACGGTGGTTACCACACAAATTCAGCCACAAGATCCTGATATTCGTCAGCAGGTGATCCCAAACTGACCAATCACAAGTGGGTACTTCCGCATCAACCGTCTGCGTAGCTGGGGCCTGATCAGCCCTGGCTGGGTCGCCTGGAGGAGGGCGACTGATTGTTGAAAGACCCGAAACCCCCTGTGATCCCAGGTTACATCACTGATGATGTGTCCAGGGGCACCATAAGGTGAATCTAAGAGCAGTGGTCTCACATAATAATCCAATCTACCACCACCACCAGACAGTAAACCAGAACTACTAGGGGTAGAAGCCATTGATTCCCCGTCCACCACATCAAGCAGCACATGCTGCCCCCAATATACTGACTTACCTTTGTAAGGACCTGGTTATAAATATTTCCAATTGATTATTAATGTAAAACAGTTTTATTTCTCATGTCTCTCTAATGTGACCATAGTTATCACAGCAGTGTATGTGAGTGTGTGTATACAGGAACAAAAATCACTGTTTAATAACACTGTCATATGGAATCTATTGCAAAATCTGTTTAAATAGTTTTTGTCATGTGCAGTTTCCACTTGATAAATTGGGTCAAACTGATGTTGCACAAGAGCAGCTCCATGATTAAAATCAGAGGCTCTTTGAGAGTTTTAAACCAAATGTTGCTGAAATGGAGTAAACATGTTCAGTGAACCTTTTCCTTGCAAATGTCTTTTCAGTTGTTTACACAGATTGTCTTTCTCACAGACGTCACTATCTAATTTAAACCCAGAAGTCACAAGTACCTCCAAGAGAAAGTTATGTAAGCTCAGCACTTTTGCAAATTTGGCAGCACTTGGAGCCAATTTTGCCAAGACTTGCAGTTTTTCATCATTATGCCTCTGTACCTCATAAACAAATGTGTAGTTCACATTACATTTTTGTAGTCCTTCTTACTTAGAGCACATTGCCAGGCTCACTTGTTTGAAAATATTGCTGGTGGTGAATGACCCTTCACTGTCCCTGACCCTTAGTGAGGAAAACGAGTGCTCCCAGCCAGGCTAATGGACAGACAGACAGACAGTGAGGGCACAAGAGGATTATTTCATGGTTGTTGCAGTTCACTGATCTTAATTTTATTGTACATGGTGCAGCTCACAGCTACATTTCTCTATGTCAATGTACATTAAAGTTATAAGAGTTGAAAGCAACTTCAGTGTTTGGGTGTGATGCCCAAAGCTCTGCACTTTTATCTGCCTGTTAACTTTCCTCAGCTTGGCTTCCACTACAGGCTACAGATTAGTCATTACGCTGTTTACTATTAGAGGGCCAAACATATTTGGATAACAGTTCCTGGTGCACAGGTGCCTCTGAGCAAAGAACAGACCTGTTTTGACTGTTTGAAGCTCAATGGAAAAATAAATATACAAATGTATTACTATGAAAGAGGAACAGGGGAAAAAAAGCTAATTTAGGACTGAATACAAAAGAATACAAAAAAAATATAAATTCCTCTTGCAAATTCAAATTACAGAAATCAGTGAATGCATGTTAAAATAGCTCATTTACATGATTGCAAAAAATGTTTGGCCCATACCTGTAAAAGGTACATTTGTCCACATGACCAACACTTTGTCAGCTAAGTTTTGGGGACTGCAGATGGAAATTAGTTCAGACAGCTACAATATGGTACTACACGTATTTTCTTTGGTGATCAATGCCGCTGAACATGGTCCCTGTTCAATAAACTAAATAAACAAACAAATAACGTTGGTTGGAGACGGTGAAAACAAAGCAACTAACTATTTACTAAGCAGCCTATTTGTTTACACCATCTAACCACCACCACATTTTTGCTTTTTCCTTTTAAACTTCTTCATTTAAATCTCTCCCCTCATTCCGCTGCACTTTGTTCATGAAATAATGTTATTACAACATGATTTCCTTCATTCTTCACCAAACAGTTAATTTGGATTCACTCTGAGCTCCTGTTGAAGTATAATTGGTTTATGTTGGTAAGAAAGTTTTATTCAGTGTTTATATAAAAGCCTGTTTTTAGGCTTTTTAAATTGTTAAATGCTAAAAATATAACATTTTGTTTTTATTGAACAAATTCTGCATTCAGCTTTTCAGTCTCCATTTCCATTTAAATCCAGTCAGATGCTGCTTATTTGTCAGTTTTTGATCAAATCTTCACCTTTTCCCGACATCCTTGAATTAAAATCCAGCTCCGTGAACCTAGTCTGTGCTGCTACACCGTCTTCTGAGTGTCTGCCCCCCTTTTCTGACCTGTCCATGGCCAATGGTATGATCCAAGTTTGTGATTGGCTACAAAGTGTGTCCATAAAGAAAAGTCTCGTCCCTCGTTTGCTGAGCAGCTGCTGAAAATTCAACAATTCGGATCGTTTTGTTCTCTTGAAAGACGCATGACTTATTCATCACCAGCCAAAGTGGCTTTAAGTTTTTATTTCTACCTGTTTAGTCTTGGACTCAGATCTGAATTTTAGCAGTTAAATTAAAAACAGCTGTGAAGTTGCCTATTATCACTTAAAGAACATATCAAGGATTAAAGGACTGATGACTCAGCTGGACTTAGAAAAACTTGTCCATGCATTTATCTTTAGTAGACTGGACTACTGTAACGCTGTCCTCACAGGTCATCCTAAAAAGTCTATCAGACAGCTGCAGTTAGGCCAGAATGCTGCTGCTCGAGTCCTTACAAAGACCAAGAAAGTAGATTATATAACTCCAGTCCTCAGATCTTTACACTGGCTTCCTGTCTATCAAAGAATTGACTTCAAAATCCTGCTGTTAGTTTACAAAGCACTGAATGCTTTAGGACCAAAATACATTCAGGATCTTCTGGTTTGTTATGAACCAACCAGATCCCTCATATCATCAGGGTCAGGTCTAGTATCTGTTCCCAGAGTTGGAACTAAAAGTGGACAGGCAGCGTTCAGCTTTTATGCTCCTCACATGTGGAACAAACTCCCAGAAAACCGCAGGTCTGCTGAAACTCTCGGCAGTTTTAAATCAGGGTTAAAAACTTTCCTATTTGCTTCCTTTTATCAGAACAACTGTTAATAAACTTTTTTTAATCCTTTTTATCTATTTTATTAAGGTATTTTCCTTTGTTTTTATTGAATTTTCTTTTATTTCTTTTAAAGTCTGTTTTTAATGCACTTGTTATTGCTTCTTGCATGCTGCTGTATTGCTTTTAATGTTTTATGTAAAGCACTTTGAATTGTCTTGTACATGAAATGTGCTATACCAATAAATTTGCATTACCTTGCCTTGACTTGCTTAATTAAATTTTAACTCACATTAAACAGGTTGAAGGGTGTTATATTAAGAGCCTTGGGTATTTGTATAAATGTAAATATATATATATATATACATATACATATACATATACATATATATATATATATATACATATACATATATATATACATACATATATATAACCCAAAAATCTATTGAAAATACTAATTGGAGCAGTTTCAGTATTACCTGGAAGGGATCATTTTCTTGACAATCCCTGGCTGTCACCATCTATCTGCTAATATTTATTATCTAAATGATATGGATTTTACTGAAAAACACTAATTAATTAACAAGATATCAGTATCATAAGATTTAGTGACAAGGTTATAATTACATCTGGTAAATCATTACATCCATGTACTGAATGTAGAATTACAGCTTACAGTCTGTTTTTTCTTTATTAAATCTTAAGCCAGGAGTGGGTGTTTGAATCTCTGCACTGCTTTTGCAACTTTTTTAAACGCTTGAAAACACTTTTAAAATCCAATACATTTTAAAAGTCTCCTTTGTTTTCTACACATGAGTCTGGTGTACACTCTCAAATTACAGTTCTGGTTGGACTTGAGTTCGAGTGTCAGTTTTTGCCAATCTTGCCGTTGTAACAATAGAGAATACAGGGATGTCATGTCATGGTCAATATTGTTCATAACTGACATAATATAAGGTTGTTTTCTGGTGGAGGTTTCAAGAAATAATCCAGGACTTAAGGGACTTAAAAACATTAAATAGCCTGAGACTTAATATTGTGTTTACGAGCCAGAAATAAAATCTAACACAAGCAACAAGAAACTTTAAAAATGGTTACAGACAAATTTAATACAAAACTGGTTTTGCTGTTAGCAACCTGGGTCACATTTAAAAAAGTGTTGACAAATACCACCAAGAAATGGTCTTTTTTTTTATCTTTCTACTGCCAATAAAAGCAATGCGCCTTGTTCACAAACTGTTCTCTCAAACAAATTTATTTTCAAGTCCTACTTACAAACATTTTATGTATATTGTGGCTATCATGGAAATCTTCATATCTTTGATACAGTGTTGAACAAAGCCAGGATTTGTGCTGTCTTGTGCTATTAAATTAATTAAAATACAGTAGTTAAATTACCAAAAGTAATTTTTAAAAACAATGTAATTTGCTAAGCATTTTGTTATCTTAAATAAGACATATGTTACAGATTGTGTCCTAACATTGTTATTATTTTAAACATGGACACGATCGGTAAGTCTTTACCTTTTAGGTTTTAGGTTTTAACCTCTGCAGAGTAGGGCTAGCTAACTTATGGAGAGGTTGGTATTCACCAGGAAAGATATTGTAGTGGGTGATGCAGGAGTGAGGAGAGTGAGAGAGGAGAGCAGTGGTTACACCTGAGGAGCTGAGTGATTGCACCTGTGGGTTTTAATTATTCTAGTTTATGTTTTGGTAATTTCTTTGCATTTTGTTTATAGATTTTAGGTTGTAGCTAAGCCAGTCATTTAGGTGGGGAAGATCATAGCCAAGGACGAAAACCCACAAGTGCATTGGTATATGTACCTCGAGGTCACTGGTGGTTTTGCAGTGGAAGACGAGTAGCTGGTAGCGTAAAGCTGTGTGCAGTGCCCAGAAAGGGTTAAAGATTATTGTGGTGTTGCAGTGCATGTCTTGTGGCAGTGCCCTGTGGGGATTTGGTGTGGTTCTAGGTGGCAGAAGCCCATACACCTCTGTTAGGCCTTGCACAGTCTCTGTGGAGGGTTTGAGAAGAAGGACTGTTATGTTCACTCCATAGTAAAAGATGGTTTGCTGCCCTAAAAGTTGGAAATAAAGATTTCTATACTGTAACCAGGGGCTTTACCATCCTTTGATTCCCGACGTTGGGGAAACACAAATTCACCTCCGATGGAGACAAGATTTATTACAATATGAACAATTATCTACAGTCTACAAACACGTTTATAAATGCAGAAGGTTTTTGTAAAAAACTTAAACCCAATTTTAAGCTACATTTTAAGAAGATTCTTAAGAAGATCTTGGTGAAATGAGACCCATTGATTCAGATAATTCTTCACTGGTTACAGCCTCAATTTCCTGAGGCCATTTCGCAGCTGATGAAGCTAATAATTTTTAAAGTGACATTTTATGTTTATTCAAGGAATTTTTGTCCCGAATGACTTATTTCTTTTTCATTTTCTTTTTTCTCTTTCTTTCCATTTTCCTGCCTTTTTAAAACCATCTTCACACAGTTATCTAATAAACTAGCCTTATGGCCTTCATTTTTTAAAGACTTTCACATGGTTTAATTAAACTAGCAAGAATTGCTTATTACCCTGTCACACCAGTAAGCACTAAGATCAAGGACTTGACACTTGTTAAAGCAACCTGCTAAGAAATGTATGAATTTGACTATATGAGACTTTTAAATCAACCCTACTTTAAAAAGAAATTAAACAAAAAATAAAATAAAAATTGAGAAGAAAAATCAAGGAACCAAACCATTTTGTGATCTTTATCTATCTTAATTTGCAGAGGGTTAGTACAGTAAAAGTAAATGTACACCCTTTATAAATTGCCTTCCATATTGTAGTGAGGACAGCAAAAACAGTTTAATGGAAGATTTTGGATCATTTTGCAGCAGGCTGTATAACTGTCAGAGCTGAGAGTTGAGCAATTGCTCAAGGGTTAATAGCAGTCAAGCTGCAGAGGAGAGAAAATAGGAAGGAGTTTATGAAACATGACATCTCAAGTTGAGCTGTTCCATAAAGTTAGTCCAATGGCTACATAAAGGTGTGTTTATGTGTGTTTATCATATCCTTGCTGACATTACAGGCTACTGAGACTCCCACTTTCCACTGCACAGATGAAAGATATTTTGTCAGGAAATTCATTAGCTCATTACTCTCTACTCTATCATTCATGATGACAGTTTGGATGAAGCTAATACAGAGAGAGACAGATTTGATGAGTGTTCCTTCAGCAGTAATGTTAGAACACCTGAAGATGTGATGCAATTTGTACCAATAATAGAGCAATTGAGACACAAATTGGATCCCATAATGTTTCAAACAAGTCTATACCTGATCCATTTATTCCTCTCATACTGGCTCTAAAGATCTGAACAGAAGACGTTGTAGGTCCCATAATAGGTAAGTATTTTTAAGAGTTTTTTTTCTAAATCAGGAGAAGGAGTCAATTTATGAAAATAAGATTAAATGGCTTTGGACATAATGAAAAAAAAATATTCATGAGAAGGCAGAGGTCCTCAAATTGGTCAGCATCTGCCACCTGTAATTGTTGCACCCTTGGATGTGGGGGTGGCTGGTAAAAGAGATATAAATGATCACAAGGGAGACTCAGTGATGTTTCCTTGTGAACGGGTT
>JBAMHW010000018.1:23507532-23520692 GCA_037177495.1 Rhadinocentrus ornatus | reverse complement strand
CTTTTTACATCTTTCCCCAACACAAATAGACCATATTGCACCTCCTCAATAAGAGGGTATAGTACAACTCATCACATAATAAGTTTAACATGCATGCCGGACTCAGCAACACATCTATTGCTTACATCACGACTTTTATACTAACAGCTGTATGTGTCCACCTTATATAGGTGGCACACATGCTTTCAAGCAGGGCCCATATGGCAAGGCCTGTAGGGAAGGACAGTGGTTGAATGAATGCCTGCTCTTTGAAATCAAGGTGCCTGACTGTGTGAAAACCTACATTCTCCTGTAGCTGACATTTTATAAAGGAGTTTTTGTGGTGCCCAGTTAGTGAATGGTTCCTCAGGCTTAACTGACAAGACTCATTTATTTTGCATTGTGTGTGTGCTTCGGTAGAAGGTCGGTAGATCCAGGCTTTTCTTGGGTGTCTGTGAGCAACACACTTAACCTCACGTTGCCTTCCGATGTACCACTATTGGGAAATGAGTGTGTGTGTGTGTGAATGTGACAGGTATTGTAAAGTGCTTTGAGTGGTCAACATGACATTTACTATTTACTCCAGCTTCCTCCCACTGTCCAAAGACATGCATGTTAGATCTGTTATGACCCCTAAGATGTCCAGGGTGAAAAGGGGTGGCAACACAAACGGTCAAAGTCAAACATGCACAATAAAATAAAATTTATTTACAATAAATGCAATTATAACCAAAGAATCATTCATCTAACAACACAAAAGCGAGCAACATCATTTAACTAAAACAAACACCAAAACCAAACAATAAACCAACTCAAAGTGTCCTGAGACAGGAGAAGGATAATGCCCACAATGGCTGATATCAATAACAAAAGAAATTACCAAAGCAAACGAAGGACTAGCAGGTCACCAGCAAAGGACAAACTACTCCAACACAATACTGAACGTGACCAACGTGTCTACTGACAGCAATCTCAAACCCTCCCCGGCAGACGGAGCTGCAATCACTCTCCAACACTTTACCACAATGGCACACTGTGCACTGATCTGACACAGCTGCCCAGAACGAAGATGATCAGGAGTATTTAAGGCGGAGAAGTTGGCCACAGGGAAGTCGGAGCAGTCGGCGGCCAATCCTGGAGATGGAGGGTGGCTCTCAGGCGCAGGGACAGCAGTGAATCACCTACAAGCACTCACACAGTTTTATTTACATAGCAGGCCACCAAGCTGAAAAGCCCAGGGCCGTCACAAGATCTAACATGCATGTTAGATTAATTGGTCACTCAAAATTGTCCCTAGGAGTGAATGTGAGTGTGAATGGTGGTTTGTCTCTCTGTGTTGGCCCTGCGATGGACTGGCAACCTGCCTCTCGGCTGCTAATTGCTGGGATAGGCTCCAGCTTTCCTGCGACCCTGAATTGGACTAAGCGATATGGAAAATGGATGAGTTCAGATGTCAGAGCTCATTGCAGCAACATCTGAACTTATCCAGGCTCCTCTGAACCCTACTCACTTCCTCCTTTTATCACCTCCTCTCTCACAAACACTTCACACTCCTCAGGTGTAATCACTGCTCTCCTCTTTCACTCTCCTCACTCTTGCATCACCCACTGCAATCCCCCCTCCCTTAAATGTGACTCATCCCTGAGTCAAAACACCTATAATCCCTGGACCAAAGTGGTGGTCTCCTCCATTAGACAAAATTTTAAGAACATATTACAGTCACACACTTGAAAAATAAGTCCAAGGTGATTTGGACTCTGTGGTATTCTAGGGATTTATAATCATACATGATGATGGAACAAAATGTTTACATGAGGAAGAATTTAACTTAGCTTTCCAAAACTGAAGTACTGCTCAGGGTAAGACCCTCAAGATTAGATGAATTGAGGTGGAGACATCAAGGATGTAGAACAGGAAAAAGGAGGAAGTTTTTCCTTCCCTATATTGTTGTGGATGTACACAGCTTACTATTTTTGTTTTAGTCTCTATTGTCCTAACATGGACACAATATTCTGGTAGGTATCCATGTGTATGCCTCACACTATGCCACTTGTTACTGTGTTGGTTAATAAACAACATCTTTTAGTTATACCACTAGCTTTCTTTAACTTACTGTGAATATCTATCATTAGAGACAGTTGGGATAGGTTCCAATCCCCTCACCCCAATGACCCAGAATTTGATAGGGATGGATGGATGGATGGATGGATGGATGGATGGATGGATGGATGGATGGATGGATGGATGGATGGATGGATGGATGGAAAGATGACTCTCTGTCTCTTCTCCACTTTACAAATTCAATCAACTTATTATTTACCATTAATATTTTTACTAAAACAGAATAATTTTTACTTGGGGATTAATAAAATATCATTCAATTCAATTTAAATAACATTTTTTTGCATTTTTCTATTTAGTTACAAGATCTGCCGGTCTGATATGCTAAGTAACTCATAATGATAAAATGATGCTGCTGATATTTGGCAGCTTGTCTTAAATGTACAACTTGGGTTGGAAATTACACAAAAGCTGAGGTCACAGTAAAAGTTCCAATTAAATGTGATGCTAGATGAAGGAAAGAAACCTTTTTTAATGGTAATCTGTACATAAAAGTCAAATTAAAGCTTCCCAAAATGTATTTTAAATACATTACAAGATCAACGCTTTTGGTTGGTTTACACAGTTACACAGTTTATCTTTAAAAAACTGCACCTTGTTTTTGTTTTTTTTTTGTACAGAAATGTATTTTTCATTGTTGAAATATTACAATCTGGGCAGGAAATCAGGAAATAATAAATTATATCCCATTACCTTATACAGGTATATCTGCAGCAGTGATAAATTCAGTACATTTCATTGTCCTTCCCGAAATGAGAAAAGTTGACTTTAGAAATACGTAACACCAGTCCAACAATCTAATCCCTATTTACTAGGACTGTCATTGTAATTGCCATTAGCTAAATTCAAAGTAGCACAAAAAAATCTAAAATTATAAATAAAAAAGATTAATTTTACAACCACAAAACATAATGTAACCATCAGGAGAGAGACTGTTTGGTAGTTATTGTTACCTTTGAACCATTGTTCTTAAATATTTCCACTCCAACACAGCTCACAACAACTACCGTAATTTAAAGAAAACACAATACTTGACTTGAGAGGTTGATAAGAAGGAGACAGTGTGTCCTCAGAGGGCAAAATGTTTCAGTTGAGCATGGAAAGTGGTTCTGCTAAGGGGAAATTATGACTGCTGTAAAACATCCTCTCCTACATCTCTGCGGCCATTAAGTGCTGGATTTAAGCCTTGCACTGCACAACAGATGCTTGAAAAGGCTGCTGGTTTATGCTGCATGACTCATTCAGTATGGAGAGAGAAGCACAACGTATCTGTGTTCAGTATTGATTAGATTTGTCCATGACCAGAATAAAAATATCTGCTGGCTACAACACAGGTTTTGGGTTATGAGTGCTTTGAGTATGTAGGTTGAAACAGAAAAGTGTGTGTATGTGTGTCCAAGGACTCTGTATTTGGACCTTTGTATTGTTATTCCACTGTGGGATTTTGAAATTTAATTTTCTGTTCCCCCGTTGTAATATATGTTAAAAAAAAATTTAAAAATTGCTGCAAAATGCTCCATTTTCTGCAACACATCCTACAAGGCCGTGGGTATTAATAAGTGTGATTAAAAAGCAGCCTTGTTATTTTTCATTTGTTACAAGAACATTGTCAAGTTAATTTCTCAGACTGTTGCTCTCTTCTCACATCCTGCAGCTAATTGTCAGCCTGCAGTTAAAACAGGAGCCCTTTTCATCTGTTGTCTGTTTATCAGCTTATATAATTCAGTAGGTCTAATAATTGAAAAATACTGCTAAAATGAACAATGGAATTGCAGTCATTTTAAAAAGTAAATCTCAAGTCTGTCTCACTGAAAAGTCTAATGTTGTGTGTACTCAGGGTGTTGGGACCCTACACAACATTGACTTGCGTTTATAATTCCTCGTAATGTTGCAAACATAAGTTGCAAACTACAGTGATACAATTGTACTTTCTTATATACGTGTTTAAACAAACAATTGTCATTTTGTATGCAGAATATTTCCTTCTAAGGAATAATTTCAGAGGAATTTAACACTTGTCACGCAATAAGCTCCAAGCAAGTAAATGGCGTGGTAAAATAGAAAATTATCATATTTGACTTTTGGAAGTACAAAATAATAAAAATATAACTTTTACATTAGCAAGTTTTAGAAAGCTGCTGATGGCCCCAACAAAAATTAAAGTTCATGGTATATAACATTGATTATCTTGTTAGAATGGCATCTGTCAGGCCTGTAAGCATCAATTGAACTGTCAGTTGTTGAAATTACTTACTGGAAACGAGTAAAGATAGGCAAATGTCACAATCTGAGTATGCTGGATGTTGATAACCAAAAGTGGTAAGAAGACCACTTGATATGTCACAGGCACCCACAGCTCATTGATGCACAAGGTGAAGAACCTCATGCATCAATACCTCGTGCAGCAGATGATGAATTAGTCGAAGGTGTGAAAATTAAGTCATATCTCAGCCTGCAAAAAGGATTTGAATTAATAATATGCATGTTCTGCAATGTACAAATAATCTAAATGTCGAAGACTGTGATATAACTGTAACAAGACCTTTCAGATGTGTTAGTGTTTCAGTGTGTCACCGATGTGTCAGACAAAATAAGTAATCGTGAATAATCATGTTCGGGGTCCAGCTCATCATTGCTGCAGGTGAAAATGTGATGCTGTCTTCAGGTTTGGCTCCTTGTACCCGCTCCCTGTTCCTCTGTAAGAGATGAAACACTGTGCCTGACCCTAAGATGAGAAGACAGACAAGGACAAATAAGAGAAAATAAATGTAAATGTCCAGAGGGAAGTAAAAGAGCATTGTACGGATAAGGTTAGATGTGCTTTTTATTTGAATGTTAGCTTTTATACTGTCAATGCGTTTTACACATCTTAAATTGAAGACAACTTCAGTCGCGTGGTATCTCAAAGTCTTTAATTCAGCCATAACTCTTTAAAACAGAATGCAATTTAGAATCAGAATCAGGTTTATTGCCAAGTTAATTTACACAAACAAAGAATTTGTTTTGTTGCATGGGTGCCAACAAGAGCAGATATGTGCAAAAAAAAAAAAAAAAAATTAAATAAAACCACTAAATAGGAAATTAACAACAATAATAAAAAGAAAAGCTGTGCAATGTAAATGTAAGTACAATCTGAACTGAGGATGTGTGACATTCAGGATTGTTGAACCGAGTCATTGGGGGGTCCCGGGCCATGTTGATGAGGCTGGTTGCAGAGGGGAAGAGAATTTTTTTATGGTGTGAGGTTTTGGTCCTGATGGACCGCAGCCTCTTGCCAGTGGGGAGCATCTCGAACAGTTGGTGACCAGGGTGGGAGGGTTCAGTAATAATCTTTCCTGCACGCTTCAGGGACCTGTCCTCAACAATTGAACAAGTCCTCAAGGGAAGCAGATTACAGCCAATCTCCTTCTCTGCAGAGTGAATGATACACTGCAGTCTGCTCTTGTCCTTGGCAGTGGCAGCAGCGTACCAGATGGTGATGGAGGAGGTGAGGATGGACTCAATGATGCAGGTGTAGAAGTTCACCATCGTTGTCTTTTGCAGGTTGAACTACTTCAGCTGTCGCAGGAAGTACATCCTCTGTTGGGCTTTCTTGTTGAGAGAGCTGATTTTCAGCTCCCACTTGAGGTCCTGGCTAAGGATGGTGCCCAGGAAGTGGAAGGACTCAACAGTGCTGACTGGGGAGTCACACAGGATGATGGGGTCGGGTGGAGCTGCGTTCTTCCTAAAGTCCACAACCAACTCCACTGTCTTAAGAGCATTGAGCTCCAGGTTGTTCTGACTGCACCAAGACACCAGATGGTCAATCTCCCACTAGAGAGGAGTCCAATGAGGGTGGTGTTAGCTTGACAGACTGACTGGAGGTGCAGTTGTTGGTGTACAGGGAGAAGAGAAAATGGGAAAGGACGCAGCCTTGAGGGGAAACGATGCTGTTAGTCTGAGAGCCATGCACTTCCAGCTTCCCATGCTGCTTCCTGTCCGACAGGAAGTCTGTGATCCACCTGCAGGTGGAGTCAGGCACGTTCAGCTGAGACAGCTTGTCCTGCAGGAGAGGGTCGGTGATGGCTTTCAGGTAGGACAGAACAAGGCGCTCAAATGACCTCATTACCACAGAGGTCAAGATAAAGGGTCTGTAGTCAATGTCCTGTGGTCCTTGGCTTTTTGGGGACGGGGATGATGGTGGAGATTTTGAAGCTGGCTGGCACATGGCATGTCTCCAGTGAGGTGTTGAAGATGTCAGTAAACACCGGAGACAGCTAATCAGCACAGAGCTTCAGGGTGTAGGGAGAGACAGAGTCAGGTCTGGCTTCTTTGCAAGGGTTCTTTTGGAGGGTTCTGCCTCTTGAACAGTTTGTTAATGTCGCTCTCCAGGATGGAGAGAGCCGTCACTGTGTTGGCGGAAGAGGGGGCCTCCAGGGTGGGCAGATGTGGCAGAACCCACGCTGTGGCGTGGGAAGTGGAGATGGAGGTGTAGAGGTGGTGGAAAATGTTACAGAGGTTGGTGTCAGGACTGTCCTATCTGTCTTCAAAGCGACAATAAAAGTCAATCAGGTCTTTGGCCAGGCGCAAGGGGGGAGGGAGGCTTTTGGCTTGTAGGTGGTAATATGCCGGAGCCCCCTCCAAACAGAAGCAGCCTGCGAAGATGCACTAGCGCACCGGCACATTTCCATCTGCTCCGGTGTTTCATTACATGGACAAAGGTGAGGGCACCTTTGACCAGAATATCCAGTAATTCCACGGTCAGGGTGAGGAAAGCTGGAACCAAGTATGCAGAAGTTGTTTCCCTAATGTGTATGAGCTCTTCTTTGGTGAAAGAGCTCTGGGTACTGTAGCAGAACACTGATTTAAAACAAAAAATAACAAAAAAGCAATGCGCATCAACAATTCTCAGGAAATGGAAGCTGAAATTAAAGTCACAAACAACTGAAAGCACCAGAATATACCATACATTTACTTAACTTTCCTTTTTTTTTTTTTTTTTTTTTTGTCTGTGTGTGTGTGTGTGTGTGCCTTTTAAATGCTCCGGCCCTCAGCAAGCTTGGCCCAACCTGCAACTTTTCCAGTTTCCTCCACTGTTGACAGAGAGCAGTGGCTTCTTGCTTCTGCCAACTTCTCCTACAGTATTTACAACTGATGCAAAAAATCTCACCCTGGCAGCAGTGAGAACTAGCTCCTGAAATTTTCTATGTATGGGATGTCTAACCTTGCTCTTTGGAAATGAAAGGTGGTGCTCTGAAGATATGAAGCAGCAATCATCACTGATTTTTTATTTGTTCATTTTCTATGTCAACTTAGTCCAGTGCCGGTTTATAGGCAGCTGTTATCAAGTGAGAGGCAGGGTAATCGTCGGGCAGGCCATCACAGAGCTAATACAGAGAGACAAACGACCACTCATGCTCAAAGTTGTAAGGATCCATTTAAAAACACCAGTTAACCAAACATGCATGTCATTAGACTGTGGGAGGAAGCAAAGGTACCGAAAAGGAACTCGTGCATACATGGGGAGAGCATGCAAACTTCACCCAGAAAGGCTCCAGCTGAGGTTTGAACCAGGAACCTTCTTGCTGTGAGGTGACAGTGCTAACCATGTTAAAAAGGCTTAAAACTTAGGGCAAGGCTTCTAGACTTCTAATTATTTCCCCCATAATTTCACGGGAGTACTTTGTCCAGGACAGGAAGCTTCGCAGCCCAGTGACTGTGTGCAGAATCCACACGATGATTGTGCTGCATCACTCTCTGAACAAAGCAAAGCCTCATTGCTCCATCCAACTCACTGCAAACAACAGAATCTAAAGAGCTTTAGGAGAAATGATCACATTGATCTGATTTGAAAAGAGGATGACCCTCTACAGCAAAATCAGGCAACTCACTACCCATGAGTTTTGCATGCAGTATGTCTGGTTTAACAGAGGTCTCACTCTATCCTTTTTCTAGTCCTCTTCACCTTAGTTGCCTTATTACTCATTTGTTCAGAAAGGGAGGAAGGTGACATATTCCCCTGCAAGGAAAACAATGAGTTCTTTGTCCTCAACAGGGGTGACTGTTAGAATATATAACTGTTGAAAACCAAAGCCTTGCATCAATCTTCATTGAAAAGAAGCTCTGAGACATTATCTATTACATGGACACAAATGTCTACCTTCATTTCTCTTTCTTTAGTTGTTCTTTCATGTGTTATCTTAATGTTTTAAACATTATGTCTCATCCTTTCTTGTTTCCTCATGCTGTTCTGTTTACATCTCCACCTTCTGCCCTTTTTTGTTTCATTAACTTGCTGCTCTGCTGCCTGACACTTCTTGGTTCTCTGCTTCTCTATATTTCTCTTCATCACACTGATTATGTTTTTCTTTTTTAAAAGATCCATTTAATCTCCACAAGGTCGTCAGGGCTCCTATACTGTTGTCAACAGCTCTTGACAATTTCAAGGTTCCACTTTCACCCTATCGCTCTTTCTGCAGTTCTTTTCATCTTTTTCATTCTTGTTCTTCTGCTTCCTTTCTGCTATCTGAACTTCTTTCCAGTTGATTTATTTTTTATCAGTCTATTCTCTATAGTTAATGCTTCTTTTTGCTTTGTCCTGCTTTCCTTTTCTTTACTCCTGTTGCCTGCATTCCTGATTTCCACTCCATGTTTTCTCCATTTCTTGCTTTCCAATAAATTTCTGGCCTATTGTCTACTCCTTTTCCCTTCACCTCATGTCCCTTTAGTCACTCGTTTTCCTGCCAATATTTTGTTTCCTACCTATTTCCATTCTTCTGTTAAGTTTTTCATAACTCTCTCACCCTTCTGCTTGCTCAAGCCAGATCTTTATATACAGCAGAATTTAATCAGATCCCTTAATTCACCCTCCTCTGATCACCACAAGAAGGTGTAGAAAGATGTTCATGCAGTAATGAATGAGTTATTGTTAGATTCTGGACCAAAGTTAATCAGGTATGACTTATGGGTAAAGAGAGCAATACAATCAATTTCAAGAATTATGAATAAATGATAGTTATCTTATATAGCATCTCACATCTGGTTAGAAACCATTTATTATAAGCTAAGCTTCATTTGGGAGGATTATTTGTGATTCTGTTTTCTAGCATAACAATGCACATTTTATGTGCAGTTGTGCTGTAAATTGTTTGTAATATTTTTTTGTTTTCTTAAAGGTTCACTATTAGATCATGACTGGGCCTTACTTTTTCAGAGGTTTTCAACCTCGGCTTAATGTTGACAAAATGTTGGAGTCTCATTGCATGAGAGACCATGACACATAATGTGTGTCTTTCATAAACGTTGTCATGGTCCTAGACAGTAGTGAAGCATAATAAAACTCTGAAGTCAGGAAGTCCAAAACTGAAAATCCAAAATGTAAGATGGAGTGGCGCATGGCAGAAGGAAACCAAAAACTTGACAGGAGACAGTAATTATACTGTAAAACAAGTACAGGGATCTGCCACTGACCAAAAGTAAACCAAGAGAGATAACTTCAAGCACAGTTAAGAAACAAACTAGAGACTCTTTTGAATCAAACAGGTAGTGAAAGGTGAAAGCACTTTATAATAATAGTTGGGGTTTTTTAAAAACGCTAATTTAAATGTAAAAGAAAACATTTGAAAACAAAAGCACAGAAACATCTGAAGATCAAAGCAATAAAACGATCAAAACCCAAAGACCATGACACAATTAGTTGTTTGAAGAGGAAAAGAATAGTGTAAACATTTTTTTCTATTCATCTCAGGGCATACTTAATTATTTTCACAGTATAATATTAGACTCTTGGACTAAAACATCTGTGTGTAATGTCCCGCGTCACCTTAAACCTGTGTTTTTACTTCTAAATAAATGTAGCTTACTCGCTTACTCTGCTCTCAGTCACTGTCTAGTTTTGGGTGCATTTGTTTTACATCACGTTTTTTCAGTGTGTTCAGCAGATCACTCCCAGCACAGATCATCAAAACTAAATACAAATCTGGCACAGAATAGATATTCAGTTATCTTAAAACCTCCTGTTTTAAGCTGTTCTTAAGCCTAATTGCAGTTTTAGCACCATATGTTCTTAATGTTATATTTGTGAAGAGCCACTCAGGGCCATTACAGCTTACTTATCATACTGAGGTTGGTAAGATGCAATCATCTACCCGTGTCATACACTCAACTGGACAAATCATGCAGGAATAGTTGATATCTCCAATTCTTTAACACAGCTCTGTCACAGGTGATCCTGTTCCTGGTGCTGTCATCTCTGCAATGTATGGTTAATATGAGTTATCGGATAATGGGATAAGTCATAATAATCGGATTTTTGGATAATACCTGCTAGCAATAGCTGTTCTTTAACACTGTCATGTTGATATGTCTTTTATTACAGACAACAGCTTAACCAACTAAATATAACTAAATCTGACTTAACGTGAATACAAATAAAAAAACAAATTATTTAGTGCAACCTTCTACAAAAACAGTCCTACATGTTACTCATAAGGTTAAAGGAATTATTTTAGCTCCCATTAATTTTCTTTGGTGCCCTCAATATTGTCAGAAAAACATTGCATTACTTAAGGCAATATGTTACTTTCTGACCTGAAGATGCTGTGCTTCTGACTCATTTGTTGGCACTCTGGTATTTAGTCTAACATTCCTTGAGGCATTGTTGCCCTGCAGCATCTTGAAGTGTCCAGAGAATCTGCACTTTTTCAAGCCCGGAGCATCATATTATAATTCTGTTCTGCTTAATGGCACTGCTTCACATGCCAGCAACTGGAAAACAGCACATTGCCTGTTTTGGACCACGGTTAATTCTGCAAGAAAACCCAAGAGGACATTATTAGAGGAAGCCAGAAAGGTGACAGAGCAAGAGATAATACAAGAGTTAACATGTTGACTCTGCAGCAGATTGATGTTTACTGGCTGGAGAGATATCAGAGGAGAGACGTATGACATGAGGTAGTCCAACAAGTAAATGTTTAAATACGAGCAGAGGTGTAGTATCCAACTTAAGTTTTTTTATTTGGACAGAAATTACTTTAATACTTTACCTTTTCTAAAACATGTTAAAATCCTGAAAATGCACTAGACTCGGTGCAGTCTCTGGGTTATCAGAAAGAAAGGAACAAAAAATGTTAAAAAGATTGCAGACAGCCCTACTGTAACTAAAAAAAAACAAAAGAAACAACCTCCACATGTTCCTCACACACAAACACAAACCCCAAAGTGATGGAATAAATAAATTAAATGGCCAGATCCCCAGCAGTGACCCACAATCAATCCAAACTAGTATTTTAAATTTCACCTGAGGCAGCACCACAGTTAGCACTAAAATGTTGAGGGAGAAAGCCAAAATCTAAGTCATCTGAGAAATAAAAAAAAAAAAATTGCAGGTTGACCTACAAGACAATTAAAGAAAGTTAATTAAAAAAAATCAGGTTAACTAGAAGTATTGCAGTGGGAAGAAGTCTTATATTACCATTTCTGTTTGGATTCTAATCACCTCTTAGTCACCTTAAAAAACAATAATTGCTTTCATAACAAACAAAAAAACATTAAGGACAAAGAGGCAATCTGCTGAAGACTTGGTAGTCTCTGGTCATGGCCCTACCCTTTTTATTTATAGCAGACTACTAGGCCATATGAGGGCAATCATCAATTATAAAAGTACCAGGCAAACCTGAAGAGCTGGCACTACTACAGACAGAAGACCAAGGCCCAATTAGTCTTTGTCAGTGAGCGTCAAACCAAACATCTGCCAAAGTTCAGAGGCAGGGCTTTAAATTCCTTTACTCCAGCCTGGACCTCAGGACAACAGGGACTGACTGGTCACCAGACCTCAGCGATCAAGGGAGCATGTGGGGTTAAAAGATTGGCAAGATAAGAAGGGGCCACCCCCTTTAAAGATTTAAAAACAAACAAAAATTTAAAATCAACTCTAAAACTAACAGGTAGTCAGTACAAAGAAGCCAAAACTGTTATGTACCAGTTAACATGGAGGCAGTTGCATTTTGGACCAACTGCAGAAGGCACATAAGGGACTAACCCACACCTGAGTAAGTCTAGATGAAATGAAAGCATGAATGAGGCCATAAAGAACATTGGTTGAGTCTGACATCGTGCATTTTTTATTCATAGACCCTGAATTCTAACTTATTGATTATTTTTAATACCAGAACTGTAGTATCAGCATCTAAAATCACATTTGAGTCTATTTTCTATTCCTCCAAACCAAATGCTTAGTACATTTGTCCACTACAAATTAAAAAACATTTTAATTAATTAATAAATAAAAAGATAATAATTAATAAAAAAGAGTTTCAACATTTGAGCACATCTCTTTTTATTAATATATTGGCTTATACAATCTGTAGCCTAAAATTAAATAGACTGCTGAATGCATTATGATTCATTCATTTTAATAAATCCTGCGGGTTGGGTTTTGATGTGAGATCAGATTCAGCTGCACAGCAGCTAATAAATTAAATTTGTTTGTATGTGATATGAAGTTAATTTATTTAGTAATCTTGAGAATCAGTCTTTTGTTTTCTGGAGATAACCTGCTGTAACTTGTTATCACCAAATAATTTATTTTTGTCAAGATCTCGAGATTATCTAGGTTAGCTTGAAAATAGTTCGTAATAGTATGTAAGTTAGTACCATTTCTCATTGTTGCAGTTGGGAAGAATTTATAACTGAACTGAAGGTTCACTATTAGATCATGACTGGGCCTTACCCTTCTGCAGAAGAGTAATGGGGTTAGTGTGTCTAGTGCCCTATGTAGGGATCACGCCATTTTGTAGGGATGTCCGAATGTCCAGAGAATCCAACTTTGGATTGGATGCGGAATGACATCTTGACGCGTGTTGTGGTTGCCGTGGTGACGGCTGGAAGTCACGTGGTCTGCGGCGAGGGAAAAATAGGCAGCTTCGTGTCCGAATCGCCAAGAGAATGAGTGCACTATATAGTGTGCTATATAGTGCAGCCCTATGTTGAGAACGAGGGGTTAGGGCATCCATCCATCCATTTTCTGTACCGCTTGTTCCCAGTAGGGGTCGCGGGGTGAGCTGGAGCCTATCCCAGCAGTG
>JBAMHW010000018.1:23470998-23492700 GCA_037177495.1 Rhadinocentrus ornatus | reverse complement strand
CCTCCGGATGAGCTGGTGAATGTGGCCGGAGAGAAGGAAGTCTGGGTTTCCCTGCTTAGGCAGCTGCCCCCGCGACCTGACTCCGGATAAGCGGCAGAAAATGGATGGATGGATGAAGTGAACATTTCTTTTAAACACAACAGCTAGACAACAGTTACTTTCACCATTAAATTGTGGTGAACACACCAATATATCTGGGAATGGTACAAAAACTGATGCCAGGTCAATTTTGCAGGCAGTAGCCATTCCATCCTTAATTACTTTTTTTAAATATTTTTTTAGATTATTTTTTTTTCTGATAGCAGAGCAGATGTTATCGTTTTGATGTTATAGGTGCTCAACTAAATAGCACCGTCTTTCTGCATCTGCTTCCATACAGTCTTGTAGCGGGAATGCACGTATGCCCCACAGACTGGCAAAAATACAGGAGTCTCAATCACTGTTTGGCTTAAAAATGTTGAATATCTTTTTTAAAAGGGAGAAGAGCTGTTGTGCAGTTTACTACATAAACAGGTTTAGAAAGAAATTTAACATATTTTTACACAAACTTTCAAAAGAAAAGAGATGAGGTGCAAATTTATTGAGATTTTTTGGTAATTCAGTGAGACATCGGGTGTCCAGGTACAGAAATGTGGACTTGTAGTGTCCATGTACATGTAGTTTTAGTAAAAATCATGATTGTGCTTTTTTTTGACAAACTTATATTGATTATCATTTATAAACTCTGTGATAAATATGCAGCAACATCTGCTAAACAATCTCTATTTTCCCCCTGAAGAATACTTGTGCCGATGGGTGCACAAATTGTGCACAAGACTCGAAGCCTGTGGACTGTTTCACCTGCAGAAGACGTTGTTGTAACCCTGCATCCACTTGTTGGCACATTGTAAAGAATGAAACTGTCTGCAGCGGATGAAATTTTTAATGAAAGCTGAGCTAATACATAGAAGTGCATATACGCTCTTTATCCATTAAATTATTTCCCACAGCACCATTAAACACAGATCCAGCAAAACCATTGTCATGTTCAGGAAACCAGGTGGAGATGATTTGAGCTTTATGACATGGTGCATTTTCCTGCTGGAAGTAGCCATCAGAAGATTGTACACGGTGGTCATAAGGAGAGGGAATGATAAGCAACAATACTCACAGAAACTGTGGTGTGTACACCATTCTCAATTGATACTAAGGGTGCAATCACACCTTAAGGCCCATTTATGATCGACGCAGAAGACGGACGGACACTTCCTTCCATCTTCTGCGTTGGTTACGAGCATAATTTGGTCCTTTTTCAGGGAGCTTACCTATCCATTGCTTGACGTAGAAGACAGCGATGGCGATGTATAACAAACAGACGTGGCTATTTACGTATGTGAAGGAGCATAAATGGGCCTTTGTTGCAACATTCTTTTGATCTGCAGTTTACTTTCGCACTAATTCAAGTAAACCGGACATTTTAAATATTGTATTACCATCTTGGCCAGAGGAGGCGCCACATCAAGAATTACTTAGGAAGAGGACAAGAAAAACAATGAAAAAGAAATCTGGCTCATCTATTGGTTAATGCAGGACAACTTCCGTTTTCACCACATAAGAACAAAACATAGAGCTGCATAATAACCCAGCAGTCTTACACAGTTCTCCTACGTCTGACTGGGAGCCATTTCTGCCGACTATTGTTCCACACATGTATATTTTGGTTGTGTTTACCCACAATGCCCTGCATTGCACCCGCTATTCTGTTTGCTATTGCTATTAGCAACACAATTTTTTTTTAAATCATCAGGTCGCGGTGGTTTTCTGTGGCCTGGTCTGAACTCTCCGGTGCTGAAGGACAACACTGTGCAGAGCGCAAGCCGAAGAGGCGAGGCCGAGCAGCAGCAGATCCAAGCTGAGCTAGGTACACACACAAACACAGACTATTTAGTTTCCTCACAAAAAAAACAAACCACAAGAAACGTGTAAGATATAAGATCTCACAGCTGTCCGAGAACTTTCAGCAGAACCAAGGAGAAATAATTTACTAGAATAGAAACTGTGTTTTTATTAAGTCACTGGGAAGAAACAGCAGGACGAAGCGAGGCCTTAATTTTAAGAAATCGAAGCACCGCTGGTGTGAGAAGTTGGGAAATTTGTCTCCACTGCGATCTCATTTGTTAACATTAATTACACGGTTAGTTTGAAAGTCAAAGCAGAACCTTTGATGCTGCTCCTGTTGTGCTTCTCCAGTCTGCTGTTTTCTTACCGTGTCTTTCTGCAGTGCGTCAGAGGGATGAGTGGGAGAGAAGGAGGAAGATGAAGGTGAAAAGGGAGAGAGGCTGGACAGGAAACTCATGGGGGGGCATCAGCCTGGGACCTCCTGACCCCGGACCCAATGGAGGTAAATTACACTAAACACTTACAGAAATTTGTTATGTGGATGTTTAACTAGAAATATCCACAATAACTAAAACTTTTTAATCTGAGACCTTTTAGTTGTTTAACCAAAAAGAAGGAGAGCATCTCCATCAAAGTCTGAAACAAAAATATGAATATGAAGGAGCAACAATGAGTCTTTAAGAGGACAAATAAGGCCTCAAAACAAAGCTTGCTCTCAGATTTATAACCAGAACATGATGATGGCTGCAGTGATGGAAAAAGAAGAGATGGACGATGTGTGATGGGGTTGTGTGGGAGAGGAGGAGTGACGGGTCAGTATGGGAGCCCATTAGCACTGACGAAGATTAGGCTTCAGCTAAAGTGTCAAGTGGGACAATTTCCTTATTTAGAAAGACATCTTTTTCTTTCTCTGTTCGCCTACTCTGGTTCTCGTCTCTGCTCTTGCATCCTCTCTGGTTTTCCTTTTCACATGCTATTTTTTTCTTTGTCTTATTGTGTAATTCAGATTTCTTTTTCTGTTTTTCCTGGCAGGAAGAAAAATGTGGAACGTTTCTTTCTTTCTTTCTGTGCTAGTTTATAGTGATATTATTTATTTACACTCACGTTCAAACCTTTTTTTAAATGGGTTTGATATGTTGTGCTGCATTACATGAGAAAAAAGCAGGCTCACACTCCGTGTCTCTTTAGGATCGCCTTCTCTAAACTACATTCCTTCTTTATGCAAGAAAAGAGCTTTAAAATATCCCCACCATGCATATCTTTTATTAAATTTAGGTTTATATTAGGTTTATAACTAAAACAGCCAGATTTAAAGCAAGCACAGTTATCTATGCCATTCAATCACAAACACACATCACACTGCAGGGTTTTTGAGGCCACACCCCCTACATGCACTGTGCATTCCTCCATCATATGAACTCATTCATATTCATAATATCATGGGCTAAATTTATTTTAGACATCAGTTGTAAAATATTTTGAAGAAAAATCCAGTTAACTATATTTCTGTTCATGCCGTTGAATTAGTGTTTCTAAAAGCGTTTTTGTTAACCTTTTTTAAAGATAATGCCACTTTTGCCATCCGATGTGTGGAGGCATTTTTTATTTATTTATTTTTTTATTTTTTACTACAAAGAATCAGGTGTACATCACCACATCATACACAAAACACTGCTTTCTGTTACATTCGTACTAATTAAACATTTTATGGGAAGTAACAAAACAGAAAAACAGAAATACAAAGCACCTGCAAATTTTATGGTTCCTTATCCCCGACCAGTATCACCCCCACAGAACATAATAATTATAAGTCACTTCACGCTGGACATTCAATTAATCCATACATAGCCAAACCTAAACAATAATTAAACCATAGTTTTAGCTACATTGAGTGCCTCCTTCCTGGCCTTAAGGACAACCTGGCCTGCCCCATTCATTCTGGCCACAGAGACCTCCAAAGATAACACCACTAATAATGAATATAACCATTGATGGATTGAAAGTGTTTGAGGTGGTTGCCATCTAACGGCCAACATTTCCTTTACCACAATACATGATGTAAACCATAAAAATCCTTGCGTAAGGTTAAAGTTCTGCCCTGAATCGTCATTCAACAGCATAATGTTTGGAGAACAGTTAGGTTCTCGTCCAAATGCTTTAGAGAGTCGAGTTTTTATTTGTTCCCAGAAATCTTTAACTGGTGGACATTCCCACATAATATGGAAAAAAGTTCCAATTTGATTCAAATTGCATATGTTACAGTTGGGTGAGGGAGATAATTAAATTATAAAACTCCCTTTGGTGTTTAATAAGAACGATAAATAATATTCAAATTAGTTAATTTATTATTTAGGTTTTGTGAAGTAAGAGGGACATTCCTCCAGACTCTTGACCAAACTACAGATGTTTCAGAGCAGTCTTCATTCCACACTTTGGTTATCACTAGTGGGGTCTGTATAAGTTTCAAAAAAATTTTATGAATTGTTGAAACATGCCCTTTAGTTAATCTTGATACTTTCTTAAATAATTCCATCACTGGGTGATTAACTAATTGTCTATCATTCAAAATTCCTGCTAACTGTAAATATATAAAAAATAATTTCGTGGCAATTTATATATTTGCCTCAAGGCCTCAAAACTTTGTAAACCAACTTCATTTATAACATCTCCTAAGCAGCGAATACCTAGATTGTATCACTGCCGTGAGACAAAATATCGCCCTCCAGACTTTAGTGAGCGATTGCATAATATTGGGGTATTCACATGCCATTTGTGTGTCCAATTAAATATCCTTTTTATTTTTTAGAAATTCTGAATTGCATTAGCCATTATTGAACCATATTCCAGTTTGCATTTACTGACAGAAAGATTTGTAAACAAAAAACTGTTTAATGAGACCGGAGCCACCAAATTCTTGTCAATATTGGGCCATGGAATTGAAACATTTTGGCTAAACCAGTTTAATAAAGGACGAAGTGTAAGAGCATAAAAAATAGAGTTTAAAGTTTTATTTTTGGTCATCTGCCTCTCCATAAGAATCTAGTAATAATACTATGTATTTTTCCCCAATATCTTAGAGGAGGTGCAAGCGGTAGCATATAACTGCAGAAGTTAACTGTAGGAAGCACATTCATCTTAATTATTGAAATTCTGACAGACAAATAGATGGGTAGCTTATGCCATCTTTCAAAGTCATTTTGTAACATATCAAAGTACTGTTATAATTCTTAGAAATAGTTTTTTCTAAAGATGTAAAAAAATGTATCTCTAAATATTTTAAATGAGAAACTTCTGGAATATTACTATCTGCGCACTCCTCTTTGCTCTTAAAGTTCAATGGCAAATGAGATAATTTGGAACAGTTTATTTTGTAGCTAGAGACATAGCTAAACTCCTCAAAAATGTTAAGGATATGTCGAGAAAGTTTTATTTCAGAAAAAAATAATAGAACATCATCAGCAAATAAGGATATGTGATCCTGAGTAGATTTTATTTTTATTGGTATGATGCTTGGAGATGACCTGATGGCTTGTGCCAAAGGCTCCAATGATAGAATAAATAACATTGATGAAATGGGATCTCCCTGCCAAATGGAGGACAATATATGTTACCAGTACCTACACTTGCTGAGGGATTTGCATAAATATCATGTTAATAAAATTAGATCCCAAACCCATATGATTCAATACAGACCATAAAAAAGACCACTCAGGCCGGTCAAACGCTTTTTCTGCATCAACTGATAAAATAGTTTTTGCTAAAAAATTATCTGAGTTATCAAGAATATGTAATAGACGACACAAATTGTCAGCTGAAAGACGTTTTTTAACAAATCCACTTTGGTCTGGATGCACCAATTTAGGCAGGTAAACCTCCAAAAGACTAGCAATTGTCTTACAAAGTAATTTAATATCTCAATTTAATAGAGACAATGGATGGTAGTTTGCACAATTAGTTGGATCCTTACCTTTTTTTTTAAAGAAGTATTATTAGTGCTATATTTACATCTCTTCCAAAGGATCCTTTTTGTATGACTGTATTAAACATATCTAATAATGGAGGTCCCAAGAGGGTCCAAAATTGTAAATACACTATAGGGTGTATACCGTCACTTCCAGGTGACCTACCTTTATCCATCTTTGCTAGACACTGATCCTTCCTCTGTTGTTGAAGCTGAAGAGAGATTATCTGAAGTGTACAGCTGTTTGTAGAAGTTGGAAAATCTTTGATTAATTAATTTGGGGTCAGACAGCATCATCGCAGTGTCTGAAACAACAAATCCAATATTTGTAGATTGTTAATTAATCTTCAATTTATTTGCTAAAAACTCACTAGGGTGGTTACCATGATAATAGTTATTAATTCTATTTTTATCAATAGCAAACTCTGTTCTTTCTGTAAATAATAAATTAAGTTCTGCTTTTGTTTAAATGAACTGTTTTGCTGTTTTCTCAGAGTAATTTATTTGTTGAGGCTGTTTCAGGTCAGATTACAGTTTCTAATTCACCTCTTCTTTTAAGTTGCTCTTTTTCAGTCTAGAAAAGTACAAATTACTTAAATTCTTATTAATCCTTTTATTGCATCCCAAAGATACTTAGTATCCACTGAGTGTCTGATAATCTGTATAAATTCTTCAAGTTCCAGTTTAAATTGTCCACCTAGTGGCTCTTTGGGGGAAATGAGAAAACCGCTGTTGTAAGATAAAAGCATGATGGTCTGTTAAAGTCATGTGCTTTATTTCTATGTTTTGAACCAAAGATGTAATTGAGCCGGATATAAAGTTAAAATCTATCCTTGTAAACATTTTATGGCTGTTAGAGAAAAAGGTATACTTCCTTGTTGTAGGATTATGTAGCCGCAAAACATCCAAGAGGTTAAAGTCCAAGACTAGATGCTTTAAATCTTTAGTTGATTGTGGATTAGAATACTTGATTTATCCAACTTTTAATCAAGTATGGCATTCATATCAGATCCAATCACTAGTTCAAATTCAGTTAATCAATATGTTATACAATCGAGTAAAAAAGTCTTATTTTTTCTTATTGTACTAAGTTTAAATTTTCTTTTATGCTTAAACTAAATATAAAATATGTTTATGCCCCCATCTTGACCAAGATGTCATGAATGAAAAGATCTTTTATCTCAAAAGGATTTACTGGTTAAATAAAGAAAATAAAGTCAACAAAACAAGTCATTTGCAAAATTCCATAACTTTAAAAATCTTTTGTACCAGAGATGAGACAAAAACTTTGACTTTGCACTAATTTGCATGACGTCCCTTGTGAGAAATTTTTTAAAATGTCTCAAATATGAATCTATAAAGTAGAACAGACATACACATGAGGGTCTTATGGTGGCTGGCAAACAAAACCTGACAATTTAGTACTCCATTTTTCTGTTAGGTTATAAATTATTTAATATGATTAAGAAGCATTACCCACCTTAACCTTATCCAGCCCATCTTTCTGCAGCCCAGAGCTCTCAATCCATACCATTTACATGTACAGAAATCTGTATGATTAATTAATAAACCCAAGCAAAAATGGTGGAATTTACACAAATTTAATGTTTAAATTTGTGGAGTTTAAATTTGATAATTGAGTTGTTGTTTTTTTGCCAGTAAGTTGTCAGTCGTCGCTCATGTCAGTTCCTTTTTCTTTTTTCCCTTTTTCTACTTGCAGTCTGCTTTTCATATAACAGCCAGCTTCATCCCAGACTCCCCTTCAGGGAAAATAAAGACCTGCTGCAGTGTAATTATTCCAGGTTTACCATAGGCATTGAAAAGGTCACGTTTGAGTGATACTGGGAAATTTCCATCACCTCGTGCAACAGGAGGCTTTAGATCAGGACTTAGGGTTGAAAGCTGAATGTAATAATTTACTGTGGATAGTGTGTGGCGTCTACTGAGAGAGGACCGCTGCCTGAGCTGCTCTATATTACAAACCCTAAGGAGCACCGCTGATTCCATCTGATTCACTGACGAAGTGAATCTGGCCTCCTCCATCCAGCCTCATTACATGGTTAAACTCTGGGTTTTGATGGAATTGAGTTTAGTGTGTTTACCACAAACTGCTGATTGATGAGAAGCGAGGTCTCGTATTTACCCTTAGTTCATAATCTCCATTTCATCCCCCTCTCAAAAAATATAATTTGTCTCCATGCCAGCATGTTCTTGTTACACCATATTTGTTCCTGAACTCTATCCAACATGCACATTAATGTGCTCACACACGCGCACACACACACACTCTGCTGCTGTCTTGCACACAAACATTGTCTTTGATCAGGTCGGGTTTCATTCAGATGGTGGTTTAATGTCCCAGTTGAGAGATGGCTCTGTGTGTGTGTGTGTTCTCCTCGGAGCCTGTACCTTAACTCTGCTGATGTTTGTTGGTAATTTGTTAGAAGTGAGGCTGCAACCTTCAGAGGTCACTGACAATGAAAAGTGCAGGCTTGTTATGCTGCTGCAAGGGCTTCTGGGTATTTGTTACACTAGCAGGAGCCTGGTTTAATCTGTTTATGTTGTGTAAGTGTGTGTGTGTGTGGTTCTCAATATGTTTGTATTGTAAAGCTAAACTTCTAAACTTAATCCAAACTTCGTTCTTCTTCCCCCTCTGTCGACAGAAACATACCAGGACTTTGATTCTCGAGTCATTGAGGTGAGTGTTTTCTTTCCCTTAACAAACTCAGACACACACCTACAAGCTTAAACACCGTCTTATTGATGTTACTCATTTATAAAAAAAAATTGTATTTTAAAATTAAAAATAAGGAATATTTCATTTCAGTTTTAATTAGTGAGCCGATTTGTTGCTGACAGCTGAAATAAAAAACTTTTAATTAATCTAAACTAGGGATTCACGATATATCGGCATTAATATCGGTATCGGCCGATGTTAGTCATTCTTTAACATATCGGTATCGGTCCGATTAGCTAAACTGGGCCGATATTAACAGCCGATATTTATTTTCGTCTAATTTGTGTACGTGTGTCGGGAAGAGGAGGGGGTTTATCCCTGCGGCCATGTTTGGACGTGACAGCGATGCGGCACTGCATTGTGGGATGTAACTGAAGCTAAAAGCAATGTCAGCTTTGTGGTAATCTTTCACGATGTCAAAAGAAGATACTCCAAAAGCAGTATGCAGTATTTGCAACGTTGAAGTGATGCAAGGAGGATGCTGTGTCAAATCATTCAACACCACAAATTTAACATGTGATCTGAAAAACAAGCTAGCACGAATGTTTGCATCATTTTTACTTTGTACAGAATCTGATAATCTCAAACCTTTTGAAACAAGATATATATATCGACATCTGTAAATATCGGTTATCGGTCATAACGACAATATTAATATCGAATATCGGTATCGGCCAAAATTTTCATATCAGTCCATCCCTAATCTAAACAGATCACAAATTCCGTTTACTGCCTCATCATCACCCCGAAGACTATAATCTAATAGAGCCTGTCACAGCTCTCTTCATTCAACTTTTTATTTTTCACGATTTTCTATTTGAAGGTTAATTTTTTCAGCTTTCTGTTGGATCTTATCTTACTGTGCAATAAGAACAGAAAAATGAAAGAGAAAAGGCAGTAGCAGTTTTGGGGAAAATGTGTGCAGTAAAGTCCATGCCACCAGCTTAATGTGCACTTTTTGTTTTAACTATATTAGATTGAACAGAGAATGTTGCAGGAACCCTCAGAGGGCAGCAAACTGTTTTTAACCAGCTCAAAGAAGCAGGAAATCCTCTTTATTCTTTAAACTTTCTGGTTAGTATTTGATTAAAAATGGATCCTTGGTTCAAATTTATTAGATTAAGTTGAAAAGAGTAATAATTTCGGAATCCATTCATGTCCACTGTGTGCATAAAAAAATAGAAATTAGCTTTCAGTAAAGTGTATATGTGGGCTTAAGCTTCGAGCTGCCTTTTACTTCTCAGTATTTTAGCAAAAATGTGGGATTTTTTAAAATAAAACAGGATGTGGATGTTTACTTTCTGCCTGTTTAGAATTCACCAGGAGTTTTGTAATGTGCATTGGTTTGCAGCTGGATTTTTAAACTCTTTAATCTTTGTGATGCTGGTGGAGGATGTGAGCTCGGGTATTTATGCACATTAAACGAGTCCTGTCCTGCTCCTTTCTTCCCCATAGCACTTTAAAATCTAAAGTGTTCACTGAGTTCAGGTTTGGCTGCATTTCAGTCAGTCATTGCAGCAAGGCGGCGTTGTCGAACAAAAAAAAAGTGTGAAATTATTTTTTCTTTTCTATTAGTTTGTCAATCACAAACAAAAATAATGGATTCCATTTATATATCACTTTTCAAGGCATCCATTCATTCACTTAACATCCACTCACTGTTCCAACCACAATCAGTCATTTTTGTACAATCACACACCAGTTCTGCCACACTGGAGGTAAGGTGGGTTGAGATTGGCTGGGATCAAGCAGAAATTAAACCGCCAACCTTCCACTTATCCTATGACCTGCTTTACCATGAGCCACTGCCACAAATGCCGCCAAAGCACATATCAAAGGCACACATTTCTTTAACATCCCTTTCAGGGCAGCTTCACCGCCATTCACATCTTGTTTCATACAGCCACATCATCTCACAAGATGTCGTAGGTAAACAACCAAAGGTGATGGCACATGACCTCAATAACTCTTCAAGTGTGAATGGCATCAGAAAATGGAGTTGCCGGTAACTCACTGCCAGTAAAATGGAAATGATGATGTCTCTGGGATGAATAAACTGTAAACCTTTAAGCATCGAGGTTGATAGGAATATGATATTCCTCTTAGTTTCATCCAGAAAGCTGACTTCTCGGCTTAAAAGGTCAGTATGTGAAGTGATGAGAGAAAGCGGAGTTTAAGTGAAGAAAAATTGTCTATCAAAGACTAAATCTACAAACTAAAACAGTGGTTTAGTTGTGTGTGTGGGGGAAGATAAAGATACTTTGTGTGGACAGTTCATTTAGATTCTCTGTCATGTTGTATCTCACTTTAATTCAATTAGCACTAATGGACCCAACTGAACTAATGGAGGGAATGCCACATACAGAATACCCCAATGTGTGTGCCCCTCGCGCGCACACATATTATTCTGCAGAGATCAGTTCATAAAAGCAAAACGTTGTACATTATTGACACTAAAACTTCATTTAACTCTGGCTAATCTACACACACATATTTTTACATGTTGGTGTGTTTCCCTTTTTTTTTTTATACAGAACCATAGTAGTAGTAGTGTGTGTGTGTCACATTGCTAGTCGTCCCCAGCACTCCTGCCTGCATAAATAAGAGTGGTGTCACAGACATTAGACTTCCCCTGGAAACCAACAGACACTTTTATGGTGCCATCGCCTTCTATAAATACACCCTCTATGGGCAAGAGTGTGTGTGTGTGTGTGTGTGCTGCTATAAATTCAGGTCTAATGAAATGGAAGAGCCTTACTGGAATAAAAGGCTTGTCTCCCAAGGACGATGAGCCAGCATTAGTGAGCACATCCAGCTGGAAGGGAGGAAGAGGGTGGAGGGAGGAAGAGCAGAAGACAGAGGTGTTGAGGAAAAGTTGAATTAGTTGTAAAATTAGAGAACATAGTAAAGTCATCAACTTTAAAGAATTGATGCAGATTTTTAGCATCAGTTGGGAAATCTGATTTGAAAACTGATAACATGTTTATTTATTAATCCAACACACATAATAACAAAAATAGAAAGTGAGGGAACAGTGATTGATTTGATTTTGATAACATTTCAGACGGAAAGTAGAAACTAAACCTTCAGCTCATTTATCAGATATATCATGTTCTTAGTTGTTCCTTCTCGATTCTTTGTTTGTTTTTTTACTTGCTGTTTTTCCAGTGTCAGACAGTGACTTTGTCATTGGTTCATACTTTGTCTGTACCTTTATTAGGATTGATGGTTTTATAGCTTGTTCATGGTAGCACGTGCATCAGTCCCGTCCCATGCAGACTGACCTGTGTGCTCCTTTCAAATACCAGTAGCCCCCTGACATGACAAGATTTCATCACAAAGAGGACAAAGAGCTTAACATTATTTGAAAATAAAGAAAGGAAGAAAGAAGCAGGGGTGAATTGCACCAACACATTTGCACTGGATAATCTTTATTTAGCCGAGCAAAGCTAAAGACCAACACGGCCAAGACGAGCCCATACCTCAGATTGCCTCACAGATCTCTGAGACTGCCCCCAAGTGGCAACAAAATGGTGTTGCATGTAGATTTTTTTGGCTTCAAAGCACCAACACCAAAATGTTGTATCGCTTTTCAGCCAAAGCAGTTCCAGTGCTGGTGCAGAACTTGTGCTGGAACCTGTTCTAATTTGTTTATAGCTAAGAACTGGTTTGGTCTTTGTGAATGTTCTGTGCAAGGCCAACAAACATTTACAAATGATATCCAGAATAAACATTGATACAAGCATGCTTTATACATGCCAGAGCTGTAAACACAGTTTAAAAATTATTCTGTAAAGGTTGATTGTGAATGCAGATCCTTAATGGCACATTGGGCAGCACTTACGGTTGTGACTGACAATTATAAAGCGTAAAACAGTAGGAAGGTCAGAAGAACATGTAATAACCGGGTCAATTGCTCATTATGTTGCACATAAAAGCACATCCCCCAGCAGAAAAGCCCGCCCCGTCACAGAAGAAGCTTCATGTGGACTATGAATTAACCGGATCTGAAAAGGCTTGAGATCAAGAACAAAGTTCTTGCTTCTTGCAGAGTATATAACAAGCTTTAGGGTCTGGTTCCAAACCAGCACCACAGCTGCCATCATGATCAAATCACTCTGCAGAATCATATCTTTGTATGGTTTGTTTGGAACTCTGTGAACGCACATTCAGACTCAGGTGCAGACCAAAGAAGCAAACTCTGGTAATGCACGGAAAAACGGTACATCATGAGGCGCCATTTCCAGTATAAAGACATCACACACGGCATTTCCATCAAGTTAAATTGCATACGTCTGGCACTCTCACAAAGAATTGAGAGGACGGGATGACAGAGAGCTGATGTAACAGTAAAAGCAGGGAAGAGAGTGGGGAGTGAAACGAGACGAAAGTGATGTTCATGGCCTCACTCCAGGTTCTGCAGCCACTTGGGCAAGACTCAGTGATTTCATTAACGGAGATGAAGCTTTGTCAGTGTCAGAACATTTTATTTTTGGGGGTTGTTTTTTTTTAGTTTTTTTTTCTCCTCTCCATGAAGTCAACAACCTTGAAACTTTTGTAGAAAGTAAATAGACACAAGGCTGGAAAGCAACTTTGCAAGAACTTTCAATTGGATTAGACAAGCAGAAGCAGCCACTAACGCAGCAGAACTGGATGTTGATATGGAAATTTACAGAAAAGTTTTATTGATGTTTAAATTATTCTATAGACCCTTTCATTGCCTACGAAATCAGTGACATCGCTACTGTATCCGAAAGGCAAAAAAAAGAGGAAAGCACGTAAAAATACTGTAGAAACGAGCTTTCTGAAGTGTTATTACGACCTAAATATGTCATCTTGTCGTGTGTTTGGGAGCCGGAATAAGAGGAAAACATTTTTTAGGGTTCCAGTTCAGAAACAAACGAAGACAATTATAGCTGAATGCAATAAGACGAAAGGACAGGACAGAGACAAAAATCAACAATTCTTGTGTTTGCAGCGCACACTTTCTATAAGGTAAGATAAATGTCATGTTAGGTGATTGTTATCAAGTCCAAATTAACAAAATTGTACATTATAAAAGAAAATGCTGGACATATAACGTTGCCTTTATCAGCACATTAGCAAGACCGCAGCACACAAAGATCGGGATGTAAATGGACGTATTTTATTATTTGAACGTGGCTATTTATGACATAGTTGTAAGCATCCAGTGATTTATATGCTTTGAGTTTCTTTTTGCTGTAAACACATGGTGTCTCGATTAGGTTCATGTAGGTGTCTGGCCACTCCACCGTCGCCAGTCCCAAAAGATCTTCATGCCACTTCCATAAGGTGTCTGGATCAGCCAGCCTGCTTCCATCTAATTTTCTAAAATAGCTGTCACAGTCCCGTAGAGTGAGTGTCTGTACATATTCCAAGAGTTCTGAGACTGAACCACTTGCTTGAAAACCCTCCATTTACTAAAATGCCACAGAAAATTGTTAGCTGCTACTCGATAACATAGCTTCTAACCGCCGCTTTTGCCTCCAGGCTAAGCTCCGCCACCAAAAAAGTCACAGTGTTTGCAAACTTTGAAACGGTCTATTTTTTTGTGATACAAGCTGGTAGAAGTTCATTTTTGCTTTCATATATAGATATAATTTTAACAGATATAATCTGCATGCTTGAAAATGGTAAGAATAGAGCTGGAGGACAAGACTGAAGTATCTTCTGTCCTCGTATCCTTGCAGCTGTGGAGCAAGCAGTAATTTTCATAGTTAATCTCAGAGCTTGTAAATATTTATTTGGGAGCATAGTGCTCATAAAAAATGATGCAGGAACTTTCATCCAGATAGCTTGTTATTGGCCGGTTCTTTAGGAAAAATCCCTGACCATCAAAAGATCTTTGGACCTTGCTTTCTAAATGATGGTAAAGAAAAATTATTTAATTTACAAGTGCAGATTTTAGCTGGCTTATAGCTGCATCAACCATGAAGCTACATTACACACAAATGCTACATAATTCCTAAAGAAAATATCAGTGAGAAATTTAATTATTCTCCTGCAACATGCTGAATATTGCCTGCAGCTGTAATTATTAAGACATAAAATTCACAAGTTAAATGGTTTTTTCAACTTATTTTCTCTTTTTGCTAACACAGTCACCCACATGTTTACATGTGAGTCATCTGCATGTGATGCGCCAACGTGATTGTTTTTCTACTACTAGGCTTCCTTTGGATAACAGCTTGTCACTTGATACAGAAATGTGTTTTATCACCTCTTTCCTTCATCCTAATCGTATCTCACACAAGGTATTTATTACACATTTTTAGTTCATTTGAAGGAAATTCAGAAATATCTGGCTCTTTTCAAGTAGGTGCACACAGAATTTTATTTTGAGCTTTAAGTTTAGTGAACATACTGTAAAGGAAATTACCTTAAAATTGTTGATGAATTGGAGATGAAATTTCATTAGTTATGATTGGCTACACAGCTCTGAAACTGGACTGTTTTCAGATTCATTTTAATCATGCGAATGTTTTAAAGGTCTATCACTCTGAATCTAAAATTATTACTTGCTTGTGTTTGGGGTCCTATACACCATGCTGATAATGAGGCACATCTGGAGTGTCAGTGAACATCTGTTTCTATTTTCATTGTGTGTGCATTGACGGCACAAACTATGCTTTTTTTTCTACTGTTTGACATTTCAGTGATTTTGATGGCATTTCTTAAATCAATCAGCTGTGTAAACTTTAATGAAAATAATTATTTTAATAAAAAATTAAATAGTTTCACTTAAGCCACTTAAAGCAAAAAGATGCTGCTGTAAACTACATCTGCATTGGGGCATCAGTAATAGTAGTCTTTAATGAATGGCACTGCAGCATTTTCAGACGCTTGTAACTGCGATCTTGTTCTTTCGCTTACTACCCACGGCTCGTGACCATAGGTGAGGGTAGGAATGTAGATTGGCCAGTAAATCAAGAGCTTCGCTTTTTGTCTCCTTCATCACCACAACAGAGCAGTACAGAGGCCTCATAACTGCAAAAAAAAGAGCATTGTAATAATGCAAATGTCAGCTACAATTGGCTGTGGAAATCAGCAAGTGATGCACAAAAATATCTGGGCCTAATGGACGATTACACCTTCAGTAGGTCTGCAACATCTTTTAGCTGGAACCTAAACTCTTTAAACTATGCAGTTTGTTTGCAGCCTTAACAAAACTTCTAATCCAAATCTCCGAAATTATATGGGATCATGCAAGTAGCATTGACAGTGTTCAGTGGCTTCTGATTTGATGTGGTGAAAACTCCCTCCCTGCACTGCAGCATATAGACCAATACAGACGCGGAGACACGCGGTAACAGATTGAGAAAATAACAGATGAAGCAGAAGTGAGAGCGAGCTAGAAGCATCCTCCCACTGCCGTTATGTCGCTCATCCGGCTGAGATGAACTCAGCCCATCTGCTCTGCTGCTGATGCTCCGCCACAACTGCTGCATCCTCACCCGAAATGACAAATGCAGCTCAGAGCCCACCATCGCCAGAGGCGGCTGCTACATCAGCCACACCGAGTTCCTGGTCTCTGATTTACAGAAACAGTGTCTGAGATGCAATCTGGTGCGAGTCTTTGCAAAGGTGGAAACTTTTTTATCCTTAAGTACGCATGCAAATTTGACAAGAAAAGAGATGTTGCAGCTCCTCTTCACAGGCCTGCAGATGCAAAACTGCAAACTGAGCTATAAAAAACATCTAGAAATGATTACTTTAAATCTTAACAATACAATGAGTATTCATGTTTATTTAAGGTGGAAATTCATGGAGAACATGGAAGAACACATGCAGGAGTCTATGTTAATCTATGCAAAAGCTATGTTTTTATTTGTTTGTGTGTGTGTCTTGCAGGGTTGTATCTTTTACGTTTTGGTGTTTGCTGCTGTCCTGACCCCGATCCTTCCTCTCTAGACCCGCAGTCAAATTATAAACTCTTAACTGAAATGTGTGTGTTGCATAACTAGTGAAGCTGAAGGCAGATGCAGACTTTGAAGTTCCCTCAGCTGAAATTCAGCTGTCACTTGGGCTGCTCTCAGATAGGGGATGAAAGTGTCAAAGCAAACCAAGATGTGTGACTCAGATACACTCCGATCAAATTTACAGGGTCTCGTCCAACAGCTTTGAATGCTTAAGGTTGGTGAGGGTATTTGCTCCTCAGGGACTGGCGGCACCACCCCTTAAGAGTTTAATACCTCCTTTATCAAACAGTGAACATCAGAGAGGCAGTCATCCTTAAACACTGTTTGGGATAACCCATGTCTGTAGTGACAGATGATGGAGGATTTATTTTATTAGTGCTGAGTTTTTTGTATCACAAGTTATTTGGGATTAATGGGGTTTTTTAAGTAACTGATGATGCTTCTTTTGAGTGTAGGATGCCTGTTCTCTCATGTTTATCTCATGCTCTTGGAGGTCCATTTTGTAATTAAAAAAAATACAAATCTTTAATAAAACAACTAACATAAATTTACTAAATCTAAGTCACCATTTATTAAATTGAATTGTATCAGGTGTGTTGGAGCAGGGAAACATCTAAAACATGCAGGACTGTGGCCATCGAGGACTGGAGTTTGAGATCCCTGCTCAAAGTAGATAACATGGATGGAAACTCGCAGCTTATGAAATGATGCTGTACAATACGTGTTATCACTGAGCTCCAGTCAGGTTTGAAATTTTACTGGTTTTATTCTACCAAAAATCTCATTGAGGTGAGAAGATTGATGAGAGGAGGATTTTTAGAGGATCGAAGCAATGAAACAGCAGTGTATGCATTGTGGAAGTTTTTTTTTTTTTTGACACCTTTAATATCTATAGATCGTGGTATGCTAATCCTGCACTTTAAAACAAATCACAAGTAAATTTCTACTTTATATAAACACATTTAATACTCATCTCACCAATTCAAACTAAACTGCAACCATTATTTAAAGTCTGTGCCCAATAAGTGTATTTTGCTCTATAGCTGTTCTTCATATCTTTTTACCCATTCAGTTCTCTCTCATTCACTGTTTTTGTTAATCCTGAACCTATTTTTTCTAACTTTTTTTGTAATTCACATTCAACATCAGTGTAACCTTTATAATCTACTGCGTAATAAAATCAAATTTTGGTTTGTTCTTTTTACTGCAGAGCAGATAAATATTTGATGGATTTATTACTGATCCTTAGGGCTCACACAGAAAGCAGCTGGCAATCTTTTTCATATATTGCTGAATGCAATGTCATTTCCTCACCCACAGCCCTTTTTTTTATTTCTGTAGAATAATCGCTGCGCTGTCTAATGGATGTTGCTAACACGATATCTGATATTGAGGGTAAAATGGTCACATTTTTAAAGCAATTACGCTCTTTTTTTCCTCTATTTTCATGTAAAAAACTGAGTGAACACAAGTACAGTAGAGAAAGAATTACAGTAAAGCAGCCTAAAGTAAACATTTAACCAAAGCTTCTTAATCCAGAACAGTTTTTAACTAGCCATAACCGCTCTACGGGAATGCATCTTGTTTTTTTTTACCCATGGCAACTGTATTTTTACCTGCTTTTATATCATGATGTGATATGTCAACAATTGACGAGCAAGATTGGCATGAGGACGCCTGGACAACTCCTAAAATCTGAATGATTTAACCTCAGATGCCCAAGTACAAGTGAATGCAACATGTAATCTATTTGTAGATTATTGGCCTCATATGGCCTTCTTTAGTCTTATCTTTTTCTTTTTTTTTTTAAATGATAGTTGGAGAGTAAAGTTAGGGTATTACAATTTGGCCAAAATGGCTTAGGTGATTATAATATGAGGATAGTTTATCTGGTGTTATACAACACTACCATGTTCTTGATCATAATGCAACATTTTTACAGCATCAGTGTGGGTGATAATATTTGTCTGTCTACACTGTTAATATTTTGTGAAGACGTAAAAGTCATAAAACCCCCAGATGTTACGAATGAAATAAAATTAAAGGCTGATAAAACAGTTATAAATGTACATGTGCTGGTGCAGCAGGGATTAAAGCCATACAATGTATGATGACTCCAAGTATACAAGTATGGATAGAAAAAATATCATTGGCTGTTTGCTTTTACACTTTTTTTTTTTACTTTGTTTATATCAGATGGCCACTTTAGTTGTAAAAATCAGTTCATTATTTACTAAAATACAGATCTTTTAGCTCTTGGTGCCTGTTGTGGCAAATTTGCAACATACCACTTCTGGCCTTTGAATATTTGAATTATTTTTATCTATTTTTTTTATTAGTATTATTTAGGTATATTTATTTATTTATCTTTTTATTAATTTTTGTTACCATGGCCAGGGCAGAAGTCATGCATTTGGCGGAGTTGATCTGTCTGTCTGTTAGCAACATAACTTCAAAAGGTCTGTTGAATTTTAATTAAATTTAAGGAAATCTCTGAAACTGAATAAAGGAACAAGTGAATAATTTTTTTTTTTTTTTTTGGTCCAGGTCATCGTCTGGATCTAGGAAATTTTAAGGGTTAGTCTTTACTAAGGCAGATAGGGATCATTTTGCCGTTAGAGCTTCTAACAAGAAAAAAAGTATTCTACAGTCATTGGCAGAAAACACTTTGCTTGCACACTCTAGACTCTAGAAGATTAATTATTGACGTCAAAGTCCCATCAGAAATTTTTCTCCTCAGGTTAGTCAGTAGCTCCTCAGTAGTACAAATCCACACTGAAGTTAAAGCTATGTCTCAGTGTGGCCAGAAATCTTACTTGTGGCAAACATCGACTGTATACACGGATAACGTGTTTTATAGTTTGTGTTTATCCCACTAAATGGTACAACTATGCCAGCTGCTGGGATAAACTGGTAGGCTACCTGTGTTGTCCCGGTAATGGTAAGCTGTGAAATTGAGAAATATTCTAGTACTATTATGCTTTCTGTAGAAAGAAAATAAATGATGTATGGCTGTGACCGTTATTGTTCTACTAAGACATGATATCACTGATCAACACGTGCAGTTTTCAGTTCCAGCCCACGATCTGTTGGGTCAGCTGCTGGCTGCATCACCATGTTTCCTATTGGCTTGACCAGAAGCTCGTTATCGCAGCTTAACATATAAAACTTAATAATCCCAAATGTTTAAAAAAATTAGATAATTAATTAAATGTAAAAATTTTGACCCTCTAATTATTTATCTTAATGAACTCCCCCCAATGAGCTCATCTCTTACAAGACTGAGCTTTTCCCTTGACTTGGAGCTGAATCGACACATTAGCATCTCTTTGTGTATGTGTGTGTGTTTTGTGTAGTTTTTTTTTTTTTTAGTGAGCAGTTTATCTGTTATTGACACACTACATATGTTTGCACACCACCATCTTATTTTCTTTCACCCTTGTTATTTCATGTTGTTGCACACGCAGTTTATTGCTTTGATGTTGGCTATTAACGCCTTAAAAACAAACGTTCAAAAGCCAGAGACCTTTTACTATATCCTCTTTTTTTGTTTGCTTAGTGTCTTATTTTTTGTTTATTCGTGTTGCTGCATCTCTTCTTCTTTCTCTACATCTTGTCTTCTCACTTAGATTAATCACTTCTCCACATCCTTTCATGTGTGAAGAGGCAGGACATGCTGTTTTTTTTTTTCCTTCCTTCATATCTCTTCACTTATTCTTTTTCCATCTTTAATCTGTGTCTTCCCTCCCTGTCTGTCTCTTATTGTTTTCTTCCCTCTTTCTTATCTCTTATTTCATCTATTCCGCTCTTCCAGCTTCTCCTCTGCTAAATTCTTATATTTTTTCCTTCCTCTCTCCTTTGTGTGTCAACACTGCCCCCTGGTGTTTCAGCATCACATTGCAGGAAGTTGGTATCTGTGGAGAAAAGGACACGAGAGAGAAATTATTCAGATAAATAATGGAAAACTGAACCATCGCTGATTTAATATACATTTTAAATGATTTACAAATAACTACACTCTGTTTTATGTATTTATGCAGCATCCTCAGCCTGTAATGCATTTGTGATTAATGCATTTGTCATTGATTTGTAGGTGAAGAGTGTTTTCAACATGACTGCTAAGGAGGGCAGGAAGAGGTCCATCAGCTGTTTGGTTGCTGTGGGAAACGGCAATGGAGCTGCAGGTATGAATCTTTGTTAAACAGAAATATAAATAAACTACAAAATCAGCTTTGAATTACACATTAAATTAAAAGAACGGAGGTTTACAGATAACCAGAGCTGAATGGCTTCAGACCACTGTAGATGTGGGCATGTGCTTAGAACGGCTTTGACAGTTTTCACACTCCTCAGAAGTGAGCGGCAAAATGAAAAAGTGCAGAGGAAACTCTTCACACACTCTTGAGGCACTGCTTTCAGCCTCACCGGCGCTCATTAGCTGATAATCACACGTTTAACAACACTGAAAACTGTGATTTTTGCCTCCAGTCTTTACATTTTGGTAATTCAAGTGTTCAATTATTAAAAGATGACACTGTAAACACCCCTTCTTTTTGACTGACCCTGCTCCCTCCCTCCCACCAGGCTTCGCATTGGGTAAAGCAGCAGACAGAACTACAGCTCTGAGGAAGGTAAAAGCACAAACTACAAGTTAAAGTTTGGGTCCACACTGTGAGAAGTTGGTTTGCTATTAAAGCTGAGTAAAACATAACCTTAAACTTGAAATTGGGACACATTGGAAAACATTTGTTATTTTAATTCACAATAAATTTCAGTTATAGTGAGCATCAATTATCTGATCTGTGTGATTAAAGTGAACATAAGCAGAAAAACCCTGATCCATCTGTGAGGAAGTTGGTTTGTATTCACTAGAGATGGGATACATGTACAGAAGCTAGAAAGTATGTGAAAGAATTCTAACTCAGAAATCATGATAAGTGATAATGAAGCTTCACTCTCGAGTCTTCCGTCACAAGATTGGTTCATTCATATGAATATATATATATAGTGAGGAAACTAAGTATTTGAACAACCTGCTATTTTGCAAGTTCTCCCACTAAGAAATCTTTGAGGGGTCTGAAATTTTCATCGTAGGTGCATGTCCACTGTGCAATTGCCAAGCAGCTTGGTGAAAAAAGATCCACTGTTGGAGCAATCCTCAGAAAATGGAAGAAGCTAAACATGAC
>JBAMHW010000018.1:23432015-23444117 GCA_037177495.1 Rhadinocentrus ornatus | reverse complement strand
AAGTTTGCCAATGACCATTTGGATGATCCAGAGGAGTCATGAGAGAAAGTCATGTGGTCAGATGAGACCAAAATAGAACTAATCACAATAGAACGTGATTTTTTTTTTGTATTTCATAAAGGAGGAGGTTATATTTATTCATATATTTAGGTTATATTTTATCACCTAATATAATTTGTAACAATTAATATTTGTATTTGTATTCATCTACCGGAGGACGAATATTACTACCTTCCAATTAGGTACTTAAGCAAGATCCTTAACACTACTGCCTAACCTCTGTATTGGCTTTGGATAAAAGCGTCTGCAGCTAAATGACTGTAATGTAATGTAATGCACTTACTGCCACTTTAGCAGAAATGAACAAAAAAAGGATGTTTTACAGGGAGGATATAAAGCTGGTTTTCTGTGTTTGACATACCACTGCAGAAATGTACAGTCTGTAGGTTTTGAGAAAAACAATTGTATTGGAATAGTTGATGGTAACGAAGGCCAGAATCACCGATGCACTGAGGTAGAAGACAACTGCCAAAAAATGAAAGCCAACATCCTGCAACAAGAGAGATGGGATGTGAGTAAGGAGTGAGACAGATGAGTCAGGAAAGATCTGAGTAGAAAGGTTAGTGGAAAGAGGCAGAAACACATTACAATAGCTCAGGATTGTCGAGTAAACCCCATCTTTTACAGATTTCATAAATCTGTGATTGATCCACCTAGTGGGTCATTTTTATAGAGTGATGTAAATAATGATGCTTGCTCAACTATGATGCTTCTAGAAAATTAAATAAGTTACACATAATTACCTTTAAAATTTCTGGATGTAATGATCATTACTTTATAAAATTCTAATCAATTAACAAAATGTGACTTTTTTGCTGCATTTCTTAAAACGGTAAACTTTTCTGGGAATGAGATTATCTTTTTTTTTTTTTTTTTTTTAATCTTCTGGTAGATTTAGATGTGAGATCTGTACCAAACTAAACATTGCTGGCAATGGTAATCGAAAACACGTTCATACAGTGACAATTTATGTAAACTACACATCCAAATGCTGACACTGTAACATTAATTGTGTTACTAAGGACAATGATTGTAAAAGTATTAAGCACATTTTTCTGATAATAGTAAACTATTTTACCAGCTCTTAGAGGTTCAGAGCTTGACAGTAATATAAAACCGATGAGCCAAACAACCATAGCTGCAACATGTGCTGCTCAACCTTAAAGCTTGTGGCTAAATAGGAGAAAATCAAAGGGGTCAAGAAAAAAAGGAGACTCACCAGTGAAGGCCAGATGCTGCCCTGATTGGCTCCACAAAGGAAGATGAGGAACCAGAGTGTCGTCCCTACAAAGCAGAAAACGGACACAAACATCACCCAACCCAGAGGGTTGTTTTCTTGAACTGTAGTTGTCGCCACCAGGATCCAAACCAAGCCTCCAAACACCTGCAGGGAGAGAAGGTGGATATGAAGGTTGTGTCTTTGTGGATTTTCTGGCAGAAAGAAAACTTGTTGGATGATCAGCAAAGATGCTTAAAAGGCTCTCGGTGTCAAAAATGCAAGCAGAGAGTAAATTCGGAAATTTTAGAGATACAGATTTCTATAAAAATGATGCAGTATAAAACAGCTGCTGTAGATTCCACACTTTCCTAAATGCAGTGACTCCACTCTGTACATTTTCTGATATTTGCCAAATGTTTGCTGATTAGATCAACTGGCTGTTTATTGGAATTCAACAAGTGCTTCCAGTTGAATCTGCAAGCACATACTGGCACACAGCCTGAAACCACTCTGGTCTATTTCTCCTTCCTCCTTCAACAAACATTAAACTTTATGGACCATTGCAGGCAAATATCTAAAACCTGCAGGACGGCTGCCCTCAAGGACCAGAATTTAAGATACCTGATTGAATGTTGTATTCTGTCTGAGTTAAAAGCATCATCCAAGCCCTTTTCATGGTATCCTTTCAGCCATTACACATTAAGCCTGTAATTATTATCATTAAGGACTGAAGCTGCTGCAAATACTACCGAGGAACATTTTGAACCAGATCCAACATTCCTAAAACTACCTAAAACTGCAACCAAAAATAAACCTCATCTGCTTCTCTTGCAGATCAGCAGAAACACACAACATGTTAGTATCCTTGGGAAATAAATGCAAAATTTTTATTTCTCTATGAAGTAAAAATTCAACCAAGTTCTCTTTACCTATTCAGTAAATATAAAAAATTGGACTTGTTCCATCAGCAAATGTTTAGTAAAAGATTTTCCTTAATGTATAAAATGTTGGTCAGAATATGACCCTAACTAGCTATCTCTTAATCTAACTACTTAATATGTTTTCTCACAGGAATTCAGCCACAGTCAGAAACTGCATCTAAAACTGATTTTCTGAAAATTTGTTCTGAAAATCCCTAAAACTCAGATTTAATTAGCTGTGTAAACATGATGAGCTCAAAGAACAATCAATTCATAATCTAATTTGTTTTTTTTTTTTTACTTCTTTTAAGCCCAGGAACTAACATTCAGTGTGTCAGAAAAGAATGTGCCACTTTGAAATGGAAATGTGTCTGCATGGCTTCACCCTTTTAACCGAATGCTGATTTCCCCCTTGTTTCTTTGGAATTAGAAACTGAGGTTAGACCTACTATAAAATGAGCTTAAAATGTTTCATTTTAATTATTTTAGCTTTTAATTAAAGTTTTCTATAAAACCTTATTGTCTTGAAAAGAATCAATCAGCTTCACACCTGATTTTCAGCTTCCATTAACATCTAACACTGCCTTCATGTTCACTTCTTTCTTAATTTTAATCTTTCAAGGATTAAAGCCACAACCATAGAGTATCTAAATATCTGATGGTGAACAAAGAGGAAACAGCCACACGAACAATGCAGCCAGAAACTGAGGAACTGAGCAAACATGCAGGACAACAGCCCGTAACTGTGAAAACATGGCATTACACCGTGTCACATAAAGTGATATCCTGTCCTGCAGCTCAGGAAATTTACCCTTAGTAAATATTCTCCACCACATGGTCATGAAAATGTTTGTACTTTGCTCCCATCACAGCTTTAGTGAATTCCAAATGCAGCCAAGTCACACCTAAGAGTGTCTATAAACCGATTCATCTCTACAAAACAAGTCTTTACAGTGCCAAATATGCCACAGCACGAGGAAGAATGCTGACATGGAAGGGAATGTTTTCTCTTCTTTGTTCTTTGCTCTGCAGCTACTTAAGTTATTGCATAAATTTATAGTCTGTCTGCACAAACTGGGACAAATAGTTTAAAATCCAATGTTTCAGAGCAACTATGGTTTCCATGTTAAAAGATTTAATTCAATTTTAAAAATTTTCAGTGGCACATTTAAGTCAAAGTGGTAATTATTCTTTTGCTTCTTCTTTTTTTAGGCAGCTTTACATTATCATTAAGTAAAGATTTAAGTGTTAATCTTCACAGAAAAACCTTTTTTTTAACTTAATCTCATGTGAAAGAAGATGTAAAATGTCTTTATGTTGATTTTTCCCAGCAAAACAGCTGTCTTTAAAAGACTGTGCACACTGAAACCGATATTTTTACAAACTGTTTTTCCTATACCCCTGCTGTAATGCTTTTAATGGTTTATGTAAAGCACTTTTAATTGTCTTGTACATGAAATGTGCAAGACAAATAAATTTGCCTTTGCCTTTACATTTGCACCTTTCATCTACATTCAAATGCAATTTGGGAGCACCATAAATAAACTTTTAGGAAATTACTTTCCAGTATGGCAAATATTGGATCATCAGGCATTGCCTTCACAGTTTCTCCTTTGTTTACATGGCAAGCGAAGGAAAAGAGCTCAGATATTGGTGAAGAAGACTACCAGTCTATTTTTTCTTCAGTTTGTGTAACAGTGATAGAAAACTTTACTTTTCTATCAGTCCACATTAAATATTCCACCTTTCCATGCTGCACCAGGTTTTGGGATTTGCTGGAAGTGGTCATTTGCTTGTCAGCTTTCTGACTGCCCAGCATGGCTTCAATTGCAAGGGTGAGATCATAAGGTTTTGATTTGGTATGCTTCTGAAAGCGTTTCATCAGTTTTCATGTGAGTTTTTCTGGGAATGGTGGCATGTGGATGTGTTTTCTTTGGGAACAGACAAGAAAAAAAAAATGTTTTGCAAAATACCCTTGTTCATGTGGGCATAGCCACAGACTCATATGGCATCAGTTGCAGTTTGGTTAGATTGTATGCATTAAAAGCAATTTAGTTGGGACAAGATCTAGAAAAATGTCTCGATTAAGGTTGGACAATGAAAACAATTTGGGCCTGCTTCCCAAAACTTCAGAATTAGGAAATCTCCACAGTTTGTATAAAAACACAAATAAGTTGAAACACTGCAATTTGCATTAAATTGTCTGGAAATTTTGATTTTCATGAAACCACATTGAATGATCATGTGTGTTACAGACATCTAAAAAAATGTCACTGCTTCTAAACTTGTTACTCAAATTATCATTATTTGAAGTCAGCTTTGTATTAAAAAGAAGGCTTGGGATAATTTGATTCTTTAGCTTCTCCCATTTCAAAGGCCTGCACAAGTGGCAGATGGATTTACTGTCATATAAATAATTTATTACTTCTTGTCTAATGTCTTAATTGTTCAGCTCTAAAAAGGTTAATAATTCAAAATAAAAACAGATGCATGCACAGCTCTTTGACCGATCCAGCCCCAAAGGTAAATTCTGTTTTAAAAGCACAAAACAGCAACAAATAAAATGTGTAACAACACACAAATGGATTATGTCAAAGCTTCATCCATCGATTATATACAGTCTCTTGTTTCTTCCTCTGTACATTCATGGCTTCATCATTCACTTTCCCTTGAAAATTCAACAGCGAGGCATTTATCCTCCACCTTTTAATATCCATGATGCTTTGAATAAAAAGTTATAGTACATTTCCATTTTTGATCCGGCTGTGAATGGTGCTAGCCAGCCAGTAACCATTTTGATATTGATGGCTGGTTTAGACTTGCACCTCCCTCTGCAGCTTGGTTTGTGAACCACTGGAGTTTTTCACCTTATTTAAACTTCTACTAAATTACACATGTTTTCGTGTCATTTAAAAAAAAAAAGTTTACCTAATTTATTTTTTTAAGTGTTCTAGACAACCCAATATAATTCTTTTTTTGTTTTTTAGTTTCCTAGCTCCAAGTCAATAAATTGTAGCTGTTAGTTTCCTTGTTGGTATGGAAAAACGTTATCAGCAACAATCTACCCTACAGGGATAACTCTCAGCATGAACCCAACACATTGCTTTGCTGTCTAAGTACTTTTTTCCCCCAGTTGCAAATGAAGAAAAAAGGTGCAGAAGAAAAAATATGAGATGCAATCTATCGAAACTACTGATTAATCAGATTCATCTGCTTGGCTTAAATAAATCAACCCCATCAACTTCATCACAGTTGGTTAGCTGGTCGCATAACTTTGCGTGGCTCCACTGAACACACACTGAGGCCCATTAACCAAAACAAGACAGATTCTTATCTGAAAGGAGACTCGCCTTTATGGAGCAATAATGGGGAGGCAGAGAGAGAAAAAAAGGAAACCGGATAATATTGAAGCAAACCTGAGTGATAAGGAACAATAGAAGAGATTGCAAAGAGGCAGGCAAATAAAGAAGAGGAATAAAATCTTCTGGGTCACATGGTGAAGATAGTGGAGACTAAATCCTAGAGAGGTAAGATGGGAAAAGGAGGATCCTCCACATGTAAGTTATGTTAAAAATAATCACAAACTCACAAACTCAGGGATGAAGAACAGGTCAGGAATGCTGGTGAAGACCCTGCCGCCTGTGGGCAAAATATCAACTGAAGCGGCTGAAGCCATAGTCCAAAACTCAGTGTGTGTGTACCCGTGTGATTTCCTCCAGAATGAGACACAAAACCGGTTTTAATCTGCTTTTTAAAGGATGTCTTTCTCCCCAGTTCTCTCTCCTCCTACACCACCCCCAGTTTCTCCTCCACTCCACCTACCCATCCATTCCCAAACGACCTGTTTGACGGGTGCTTTTTGGCTTTGTTTGTGCAACGGGAGGATGCCCATTGTCTGTGTGTTGTGTGAGTGCTTATGTGTGCAGTTTTTAAGTGTGTGCCCTGATGGTTTTAGGTACATATCACTATAAATACGTGTTTACACACATAGAAAAAGGCTTCAAACTAACTAGTGAAATTTCTGTTCATTCAGAATTTTAGTTTTGAAGTTAGCCATGTCTGATTCTGGTGCAAACAATTGTGTTACATCCAATATGCTTCCTCAGATGAGTAAAACAATCTCTTCTCAACACCACTGCCCTGTGCCTGTTAGGAAGAGCAGTTTTTAACCCAAAATAATATTTCCACTAATCCTAACTGTCTAAAGCTAGCCGATCACTGTTTCATCACAACTCTTATATCATGCATTGTTCTCACTGATGTTCACAAAACCCACCACCTCTCCATGTCTTCTTACTTCCTGATGCCCAAGAAGAATCATCAGAAGTATCTACCACCTCCCCACCAGTGTCTCAATGCAGGGAGGTCCTTTCCACTCGCCTTTCTTCATTCCTGTCACCCTTCAACTGAGATGATATGACAATGTATTTACCTAATTTCTCTTAAAAATTAAAAGGGAAAAAACATAAATTATAGGTACAAACTCAATTTGTAGAAAAGTTGGAAATGATCTAAATAAAAAGCTTTAATCTGTTGTGTAATCAGCTAATTCACTTATTAACAGACAAAAGTTTAAAGAAATGAAGTGATGGCTGACCAACTTCACTGCATTTAGAAAATATAAACAAACTCTAAAATATGAAAAATATAATATTTATTTATATAAATATGCACGAGTATCACAAATGTATTTTTTCATCCATGTCTTGCAGTGATGTATGTTGACACCATCATAAACAGTGGATTCTGCTCTATTTGTTTAAAACCTGAATGTTTCTGGAATATGAAACCACACATCTGTTTCATTTATCAAAAGTAGATGAAACGTGATCTTGTGTTATGTTAAAGGTACAGTGTGTCTTTTTTTTGGTATTTTCTTAGCAAAAATCAAGAATTGCTTTCATAAATACGTATTTTACCAAAGTCTAATCACAATCACATCCAAATGAAAACGTTCTCGTAGCTTAGAATTAGGTGTTTATAAATACATAGGTGGCGGCGCACCCAGTTGGAGGCTGCCATGTTGCAACGCTATCTTTCAATACAGTAGCCGAAAGGGGACAAACTTGTAAGCCTTGTGCGTTTTACCTGCAAGTCCCCGCTGTTTCTGGTGGAGGGCGTGGGGGTGTTGTAAACATGCCAAGATGACCTTGCATTCAGCTTGCCAGCTTACATTGAAATGGAGGACCATCTATACTCTTTGCCCGCAAGACGAAGGAAAAAATAGTTAAGAAAAGAAAAAGAAATAATAACCGGGAGAAAATGAGAGTGTACATCATGGAGTTTTTACCAGATGGAGGCAGCTGATGAGGAGAGGGACTTCAAAGCTAACGCAGAGGTTGCAGCTTTCTGCTGGATAGGTGAGATAATGCAATCTAACAGTGAAGTTTATTTTGTCGTTATGTTAGAAACAGGGCAGGGTGGTCCAGCAACTACTTTATCCTCCCGTTTAAGTCGGATCATTTTTGTTTGTATTTTTAAATACTATGAAGTTGGTCAGTAAAATGAATATTCGTTTCTTTGAATTTGTCTGCTAATGGTTCAAATGAATGAACAAATTACTTTTAATTGCATTCTTTTTAATTCACAACTTTTTCTGAGGTTTCCTCCCATTCAAGTTTTCATTCAGGCTTTTTAGGTTGTCATGTAAGTAGTAGTGTGACACACTATTTAACCCCATAACAGTTAAATAGAAGCTTTAGTCCATCTTAATTTTAAGGCTGTCTGCATGTGTTTGTCCAGGATCCCGCTGAGTTCCCGTTAAATGAGTGTTTATATTAGCTTTCCACTGAAACAGGAAGATTTAGGGTTGAGGGTGAGGAAGGCACAGAAGGTCTGTTTGGCTTGTTAACGTAAAGTGCACATGCAGCAGGTTGAGGAAAGGATGGAATAGAAATGGACAAACATAGAGAGGTTAAAAGGTGGATGAAGAAGTCTTGACTGAAACAAAGGGGAAACAGAGAAAGAGAGATTTGGGGAGTGGCTGGTTAAACTATAGTTTTCCACCTGTCAGTGTATGAAAAATGATCCAACATGGAAATGAAAGGAGTACCAATTACTTCATTTAAATCATGATACAAATGTCCAAATTGTGCAAATATAAATCCATTCTATTCACATAGAATAGCAAATATCAATCAGAAGTGAGTTATGACATTTGTGTTTAGAAAATGTTTTTATTGTGCTTAAGCGGTTAAACAAAGTGCAATGGTTTCCATGCTGAGGGATTAAAGCGCTGCTCAGTAAACAAAACCTTTGTGTGGTATGAGACTTTCCAACCTTTTTTTTCTCAGTCTCGATCTGCTCTGCCAGCTTTTTTATGTCTGTTGTTGCACCTGCACTCCACAGATATTCTGTTCCAGTTCTCATTTTAAAATAGTTTAAGTGAGCGGAACCTTTAAATGAGCAAATCTACACCACAAGAGCCTAACTGCAGGTTAGATTGTTATTTAAAAAAAGGTAAAAAAAAATTATTAGGAAGAATTGGACTGCAAAATCAAATTGCATGTAACCTTGAAATTAACAACATCTCCCCTTTGTTATTATCATGCTGAACCTTAACTCATTTAACTGCACATTAATAGATTTTTCTAATTCAGCGGCTCTCAAAGGAGGACCAGTTTCTTGTGGCATGTACTTGTTTAAATGACACACTCACTAAATTGCTCTTATAATCTGATGTTGTACTGTGAGTCACACTATAAAAGCAGCTTTCTTGCTTTCAGTACCTTGTTTATCTCTTTCAGTCAGAGAAATTCACTTAGGTATGCATGTGCTGACACACCCTGAGTCAACCTGTTTATCTGTTAGCCTGCTAAGGTCACTAACGTGTTTGGAAACCCTGCCCTGTTGCTTTACAGCTTAAGGTCAGCCACAGCAGTCAATGCATATGGAGCAGGAATTCCTAATAAGTTTAGATTTATTTGTTTTGACACAAGAACAGGAGGCAGAGCCATTTTCTTATTTGTTCAGAGGTTCATTTGAAGTGAAAGATATTTTATTCCACTACATTTAAAGATATTTATATGTCACCTCAGCTAAAAACCCAACCTTCTCTCACATTTACATTTAATTTGAATAAATATTTGCATTTAGCTTATGTTGCCATGATCGGCATCATTCAGCATCTTTAACTTGCTACTTAACAACATAAAAAGGTTACGTCTGAAAAAAACAAAAACAACTAAATTCTACTAATTTCTTCTCCTCCACTCCTATGCTTGTTACACAATTTTGCAAACACATCATTTTGTAAAAAAATAATAAAAAAAAAATCACATAAAAAGGGAGTTGCAAATGATTAACTACATGTTTAATGTGTGTATGAAAATAAAGTTTCTTGACATTTGAGCCTTGAATAGCAACAGATGAATTCAATGAAAAAATAAATAAATAAAAAGCTACTCTGGAGAAAATTATCAAATTTAAAATAGTTCCTCAAGAAAAAAATTAAATAAACATTTAAATTAAAATAGTCCATATGAAAAAAATTTAGGTAAAATGAAATGAAATACATGAACTTGTAATGGTAGTATGATCTGAATGAGTAAGTCAACAGGGTTTTTACTAAATAATAAAAGAGCTGATTGTTTATCAGTGGCAGAAAAAAATAACTATAATTAAAATCTGTGTTTCTATTGAAATGTTGTGTTTTTATCAGGGGTGAAAGTAGCTTTACATTCTGGGTGCTACTATAGACCCTTTCATGACCTACGTAATCAGTGACGTCACTACCGTATCCGGAGGCAAAAACAGAGGAAAGCCAGTAAAAAACACTGTAAAAACGAGCTATCTCAAGTGTTATTACGACTTAAGAATGGCATCTTGTCGTGTGTTTGGGTGTCAGAATACGAGGAACAACATTCCTAGCAGTAAATTGGAATATGCAATAAGACGAAAGGACTGTACAGAGACGATAATCAACAATTCTGTGTTTGCAAAATAAATGTAATGTTAAGTGATTGTTATCAAGTCCAAATTGACAAAATTGTTTATTACAAAGAAACATGTTGGATATATAACGTTACCTTTGTCAGCGCAGCGCATAAATGCTAAACTTTAGACTGCAGCACACAAAAATCGGGACGTAAATGGATGTATTTTATTATTTGAACGTGGCCATTTGTGACATAGTTGTAAGCATCCAGCAATTTATATGCTTTGAGTTTCTTTTTGCTGTACACACATGGTGTTTCGATTAGGTACATGTAGATGTCTGGCCACTCCACCGTCGCCAGTCCCAAAGATCTTCGTGTCACTCCCGTAAGATGTAAGGATCAGCCAGTCTGCTTCCATCTAATTTTCTAAAACAACTGTCACAGTCCCGTAGAGTGAGTGTCTGTACATATTCCAACAGTTCAGAGACTGAACCACTTGCTTGAAAACCCTCCATTTACTAAAATGCCACCGAAAAGTGTTAGCTGCCACTTGATAGCATAGCTTCTAGCCTCTGCTTTTGCCTCCAGGCTAAGCTCCGCCCACAAAAAAGCGTCACAATGTTTGCAAACTTTGAAAGGGTCTATTGCCAAAACCTTTATCTCTCTCTCACTTCACGCATTTAAAATTTTTCTGGGACTCTTGCAATTGCTTCTTTTGCCTGACAGGGTGCTTCCTCACCCGGACTTTCGGCTTGCTCATAATCTTCATCACTGGGTATTTTTCTGATTTTCTGTGATAACCCATCTTCAGTGTCCCTGTCTGTTCCTTTGAACAAATTATTTTTCTCTTCATTATTACTTTGACAAAAAAAAAAAAGATTGTTGGTAATGTTTATCTCTGTTTTTATTTAAAATCTGTAAATATTAACTGATTGATATTTAAATATTGTTAAAAAGTGTTTCAGTCAACCACAAGAACATGTGGAACTTTCTTGGTGTAATTTATTGTTCGTCCTGTTCCGCTGCAATACTTGACGTCTGTGGACCAGTTGTGGAAAACGTCCCAACACAGTAAATCAAACGCATCGATCTCCATAGCATCCGTAAGCAGTAAAAATCTCTCGTTAAGCGCTTTTGTTCTGAACACACTAAACACAACTTATTACTCTCCTACTGATTTTAATCAGAGCCTCCTCTGACTGGGCGCAGAGGAAGAGAGGGAGATGCACAGACAAAGCTCCTGGTAGGGTCACCCATGGCAAACAGGTGTCTAGAGGAGGGACCAAACGAAGTGCGGCTTAAAATCACCCCTATGATGATAACTCGGGCATGGGACGAGTTTGGAGAGGCCATGGAGAATGACTTCCGGACGGCTTTGAAGAGATTCTGGTCCACCATCCAGCGGTTTAGGAGGGGAAAGCAATGCTCCGTCAACACTGTGTACAGTGGAGATGGGGGGCTGCTGACCTCGACTCGGGACGTTGTGAGGTGGTGGGGGGAGTACTTTAAAGACCTTCTCAATCCCACTAACATGTCTTCCAGTGAGGAAGCAGAGTCTGGGGTAGCTGGTGCTGGCTCTCCCTTCTCTGGGGCTGAGGTCGCTGAGGTGGTTAAAAAGCTCCTCAGTGGCAGGACCCTGGGTGTGGATGAGATCCACCCAGAGTTCCTTAAGGCTCTGGATGCTGTAGGGCTGTCTTGGCTGAGGAGGAGCAGTGTGGTTTTCGTCCCCGTCGGGGAACAGTGGACCAGCTCTAGACTCTCTTCAGGGTCTGTGAATTCGACCGTGTGGGTGATACTCCGGGAGTATGGGGTGCCAGACACACTTATACGAGTTGTCCGGTCCCTGTACGACCGGTGTCAGAGCTTGGTCCGCATCGCCGGCAGTAAATCAGAATCGTTTCCAGTGAGGGTTGGACTCCGCCAAGGCTGCCCTTTGTCACCGATTTTGCTCATAACGTTTATGGACAGAATTTCTAGGCGCAGCCGAGGTGTTGAGGGGATCCGGTTTGGTGGCCTCAGGATTGGG
>JBAMHW010000018.1:23416687-23430104 GCA_037177495.1 Rhadinocentrus ornatus | reverse complement strand
ACATCAGCCAGAAAGCAGGAACTGAGAAGTGGTCTGTGGTCACCACCTGCAGAACTACTCCTTTATTGGGGGTGTCTCGCTAATTGCCTACAATTTCCACCTGTTGTCTATTTCATTTGCACAACAGCATGTTGAATTTATTGGCTAAACTTCTGAATACATCTCTGTTTGATTTGGTGCTGATATGCAGTTTTATCAACACAATGTGACTCTTGTCACAATGGGCAGCATGCAGTCACCACGGCAACAGTGCAGGAATGTGGAAATGCAGGATGTGGAATATGATTCCCCTGCAAACACTGAACTACCTAAATACTCAATGTGTTTGCGTGTGTGAGTCTGTACACACACAAGAAAAACACTTCAGGCTTTAGACTGGAGACGTAGTTATACCTGAAACTACAGACAGGTTTTACTTCCAAAAATGTATTCAATGTATCGTTAGGGCTGAAGAGGTGGTGCAAAGAATAAATACTGTTATTCTTACCTGAAGGAGGATTTTGATATTTTGGATAAAATTATTTTTGCCTTTTGCAAATTAAGATGAAAGACGGATCCCACACTTGACTGAAAACAGGAGAATCGGTTGGTCAGGACTTTCATAGGTGTCAAAATCTGCCCAGAAGGACCTTAACTCCTAATTAACATGTTTAATTTTATTCCTCTAAGTGTGCGAAGAGTTTAAAGCAGCTTCTTTTTTACTCTTTACATAATTAAAGCAAAAACATTCAGTAAATACTCTGCCAGTTTATTTATGGTCACAGGCTTAACTCAACATTTTAAAAGTGAGCAATCTAATAAAAAATATGAAAGTGTAATTTTCTCTCCATTTATCTATAGCATATACATTTCCACATTACATTACATACTAATAAAGATAAAAATTACTCTCAATGTGAAGGAACAACCGAAGGCACCTAAACTGACCCAACCTTCCACTGCTCCTGCTTTTATACGAGGCTAAAAAAAAGACCTGCAGCCAACCAATTATTACCTCCAAACACTGTTCTGATGTCCTGTAACTCTACACTACACACACATAACTGATGTTGAACTAACGGGTGGAGTGAAACTAAATCAGCTCATGAAAACACTAAAATCAACATTTGTTACTAAATAAATGTCTAGTATAATTTCAAAATGTCAACATACTAATATTACCTGAATGGAAGTTAAATAAAAGCAATTATAGAGAATAATAATGAATAAGAACCTTTTTATATAACCAATTAAGTCATTATTCTCGGTCAGTAAGGAAGGACACAGAGATGATACTGTGCGATCTGTTTGGGTCTTATGGCAGAAAAATCTTTTTTTTTTTAAATGACTAGAAGTTTTTGCTTCTTTTATTTTCAATAAATCTCACAGGGACCCAGTGATGAATTCATTCAAAAGTTGTTGCAATGTAGTGTGATTTTATTAATATGTTGCTGCCATGGAATAGCATTTGATGACCAAAAAACACATGAATGCACCACAGCTATTATGGGAGATGTGTTCTTTCATGTGCAACATTTCATGTTTTTTTTTGTTTTTTTTTACATTGAAACCAACTTCAGGAAAAGTTTACTCCTATTAAATGCTATCATCACCGCGCCACACGGAGGAGGTCAAAGGTCAGTTCTGTGACATCGAAAGCCAGATGTTGATGTGTTGAGTCGAAAAAGATATCGGGACCTGCTGATTGGCTGGAGGTGTGCTGGTGGTTTTTTAGAGCATCCAGGGTGGCGAAGATGACTCTGGCCCGCTGCTCCTCTGAGGGCGGGTCTGCCCAGCGATAACAAGGCAGCGAAGGCGAGTGGAGAAGGAAGTATGCAGACGACATGTAGACTTTAACAAACTCTTGTTTCAGGTACGGCAAGTCTCTCTGCAAACACAGACAACACTTTATATCCACACACACACACACACGTAAAGTTTTCACACAGAAAAGCCTCTCAGTAACTCATACTGACAGCATCCTCTGCAGGCCTCTACGGCTATTACACACAAACGGTTCTGTTTCCATTGATTCAGTGGCCATTACACTAACTTCCTGCTAGTTAGTCCTGGAGATTTAACAACTACTTTTAAAAACACAGCCCTGACCTTAGACTTTAAGTAATACACATCGCAGGTCCCCACAAGTAACACAACTACAGACACACAAACCTTCTGCGCTCTGCTCATGTTGGTTTCAGCTTCCAGCCAGGCACTCTGAAAGAAATCAAATTCATTTTAAATATGCCAGAAAATCCTGTCACTTAAAGCCTGACTAGCTTCTAATCTTTCCCAATCATGTTTTGTTTTTTACTTCACAGGGTGACAACTAACTACAATTCAGCACATGCTGATACATGAATAAAGTACAGAAATATTACATCTCAATTCACACCATTTTAAAACTGTTTAAGATAAGTATGAGCACACAGCTCTCTTTTTGTACCATTAGAACATCCAGCAGGTCTGTCTGGTCCAACAGCACAGGAAAGGTTGAAAGTATGGGACTGCATATTAGATCTGAAACAGACAGAAATCTTTTCCAGTTTTAAAGCTGTGAATAAGAGCAGTTTGGGATGTAGCTTGGATGTTACCTGCATTCTGCATGGTAGGCCTGTCCATCAGCAGTGTGTCAGCCAGCAGCTGCTGGTGCAGAGAGAGCAGGTGGACACAGCTCAGACAGAACAGAAGGGTGTCTGGAAGGAGACTGGAGAGAAAAATGTTTTTATTTCAAACACTTCAGATTCATCTAAAGATATCAGCCTACATAAAATACCTTCTAATGACAAAGCAAAACCAAACCTTTGTCATGTTTTGTTGATTTGTTAACAAAAGACTCAAACAGCACACTTACATTGTTATGGCAATTGCATCTCAGCTCTGAGAATTGGATGCACTGAGCATATTTAGTACAGGGACAAATCTATCTACATAATCTCTCAGAGTTGATGGTGTATATCAGAAACCAGCCATAGGATTAATGACAATGGTCTGCAGAATTGTGGAATAGGATTGCATCGAGGTACAATGCATCCTTGCATCTGGAGGGATCCAGTTAAGGATTCCTGAAGTACAGAAGCCAGCAGGCTTATTAGATCTGGTCACTCAGCCAAACTGAGAAATTAGACCAAGCATTGGTCTGTTAAATAACTAGCGAGACACTGGCCATATAGGAATCAGAGATGAAAAACCATGAACACAGCACTCAACCAATCAGCCTTTTCTAGTAGAGAGACCAGACACTGAGCATCATTTCATTCATATGATTCCTAAAGTCAAAGCGCATCTTTTATTTATCTGCCATAGGTACAAAGATGAAGAAGAAACATGGAAGCAGAAAAATAAAGCGCAATCCTAAGTGATCAAGTGATGGATTACATTTCAATGAAACAATAACCCAAAGCCAAGAAAAAAAAAAAAAAAAGGAGCAGCTTCAGGAAAACTAAAAGGCCTTAAAATAGCCGGTCACTGACCTTTCTCTTGCTGAGCTTAAATATTAAAAAAATATAAATAAAACAAACAAAAAAAAAAGTGTCAAAAAATGTAAAAACAATGATGACTCCAAAGGACTTATGTGGCAAGCTTTTTAAGACTGGTGCTAGTAAGATTTGCAGTTGTTGTTTTTACAAAAAAAAACAAAAACAACTTTAAATAAAGGATCTAAAACCTGACATCCATAATCCTCTGCATGTGTTCAAGCTGTGATCCTCCCACCTGAGCTGCGTTCTGGTCCGACTGTTGGCTGATTTCAGCTTTATGATCAGTTTGGGCTGCCGCCTGACCAGAAGCATTTGCTGGAAAACACTACCTGAAGCTGAAAAAACACAGAACAGACACTATGAACTAATGACTAGTTTTTCTAGGATTTTTTCACCCGAGATGAGAAAAATCAAAGTTTGCAGTCTCTACTTACATCCTTTGGTAACTGATGCCTCCACTGTAACATCCTTCTCATTGGGGGTGCCTCCATTTACTGGCAGCTCATAGGTCCTGTTAGTAAATCATAAATTATTGATGTGAACAACCTATTGTATTTATGGTTGATATGCAGTGTGCAGCTCAGCTAGGCTACGGTTATTCTTTCATCTTTGCACCTGTTAGGGAGGGGATTTCCAGCATCATCGGTCAATTTGAGGAAGGCCCAGCCACAGCTCAGGTCTCCTTTCTCACCTGTAGACTAAAACACACACAAGATCAGATGTATGTGCCTCTCAAACAACTTTAGCTTTCTTATAACTGATTCTACAAAAGGAGAGTTTTTCCATTTTTGCACCTCATCAGATTTACATGTATGTGCCCTTACATTTCGTATAAACGTGACTCCAAGTTCAAAGAGTACTCCGAGGTTAGAAGATGAAGAGTTACAGCGCAGGAAACATTCTCCATCCAGGAGGGTTGGCAACATGCCAGTCATCTGGACAAAACACACAATTGTAGCAGTGAAGTCGGGTGAAACCAAATCTCAGTGAAAAAAGTTTATAACCTGGTGTTTGTGATGCTGTATGCAAAGCAACTGGAGTCTCCTCGTACCTTTGGAGAGAAGCTCCAGGTCTTTGGGCTCTTGGAGTTGTAGGTTGCCCTCACTGTGTGGATGTTACTCAACACCTTCAACAAAAATACAGATCAGATGACAAAAACAAAGTAGATTTAACTGTTTTCACTACTGAAAGATGACAAAGTACAGATACAAATACAGAAGGGGAAAAAAGGCAGTACGTATATATACAGAAAAATATAAAACCTGAACTCCATCGAAGGCACAGAGGCGGATGTGCCTGCTGAGGACCTGAACTCCAACACCAGGAGAGGGAATCATCCTGCAGCTCCACAAAGTGAAATAAACGCAAGTTCTGACCTGGCGAGAACGAACCTACATGACAGGAGACTTGCATGTTAACAGAAATAAACTGTTCCAGTCTAGAGAGGAAGCCACGAACTAAGAGATATTAGCATCTTTATAATTAAAGAAGGACATGCTCACCCTGCCAGTGTCTGGGTCCAGGAAAAGATCTTTAAATGAGAGCTGTGATTGGCTGAGCTCAGGCTGGATGTAGTAACTTCCTCTGTATATTTTACCTATAACAGAACACAAATGTTTACAGATTTGTCTACTAATCCTACAGTATAGTAAATATTAGTAGTGAGTGGCAATGATAGTGTCATTTGTCGATTAAAAAGGTTAAAAACCCAATTTTCCCTATAACCCTCCATCTTCCTCCAGTTATTGCAAACAAATGTAAAGTAATATTAATAAAAACATTTATGCAATGCATTAATGTGTTCAATATTTTGTTCACTCCTGGGGTGAACAAAATATCGAATTTGAAATTTATCTCCATAATTTGATGACGATGCAATTAATCATGAAAATACCTGGCACAGTGTTGGGAAGCTATGGTTTCCTGCAGCATTAACACAGTTAATGTTTAAATCAGAATGATGGAATTAGCCATAATCAGCACCAACCAGTGCATTTTACTGCAGCATCATTGCATTTAAATTTAAAGCTGTGTGTCATTTGATAAGAAAAACGCTTACATACACACACATAAACACACACACAGCTTCTGCACAATGACCTTGCTCTTCCAGCAGTTTATTAAGAGTTGATGGTCTGAATCCTGAAGGTAAAGCTCCCATGGCCGACAGCACATCTGTTGCATCAATCTGCCACACACACAAACAGACTGAATATCATAAATTTATGCTATAAAAACCTCAAAGTGTCTTCAGCAGCATCAGATTTAGTGGTGGTTATTATTGAGCATGCAGGGTTCTACCTCGGTGAGAGCCTTTCTGACAGTAGACCAGTTGGAAGCAGTGCTGTCAAAAAATCATAAACAAACTAATTGTCCGAGATGATCAGAAGAAAAACAGATCAGAGAAAATAAAGCATCATGTGAGTTAAATGAAAGTAAAAACACCACACCTGTGTTTGTTTCCATCCTCCATAACGTCTTCACCCTCTTCCTTTTCTGACTCCTCCTCTTCATCATCATCCTCCTCTTCATTCTCATCATCTATATCATCCTCATCATCTTTATAATCAACACCAGAGCCAATCTAACAGAGTAAACAGAGTCAAAGAATAAAGCAAAAACTAAAGTTGTAGTGTAGTTTTTAAATACACATTTGTTCAAATATGGGGAAACTTTGCCAGATTGTATCTAAATGTGTCAAGTCATGTTTGATTTAAAAAATCCTCCAGCTTCAGATTAGATGAAAAGCGGTAGTGAAAGTAATTGACACTTGACTATGATGCAGCTTTTGTACCTTCAGAAAGGTTTTTGGAACCACTCCTCTGTTGCCTTTTGTGTCCTGAGCCAGCCACCATCCATCTGCTGTCTTCCTGATTATTTTCAACACCTCCCCTCTCTGAAACAGAAACACACCTGAAGCTTCGTGATAGATCACAAACACACAGCCTTCTGATTTACTTTGTGGGTTGACTTCAAGAAAAAGACATGAAAATCATATTTGGAAAAAAGAAGCATTAAGTACTATTTAATCATTTATATACTGCCTTATCTCAATTGAGAAATATTTTTACATAAAGATATGCTTACAGGCTGCATTTAATCATATCAGAAAACATGTCTATGTCAATGTCTAGTATACCAAAAAAAGACTTTAAAGTTACAAGATGTCTATGAAAATCTCCAGTTACATATTTGTGTTTCCCTCCTATCAAGCCTGTTGTAGCTCCAGAATTTTATCAGTAGATTTGGATGTCTACAGCGCCATCTACTGTTTCAAAAAATTATTGCGACCTGCAGGGAAAGATTATATGGTCACATTCTTATATTAACGGGGAATAGCTCTCTCTCGGTCTCTCTCTCTCTTTTAATAACAGTTATTTGTCATCAAATAAAGTTAAGCTTCACTTCAGCTACTGTGCAACTTTTTAAAATGCAAACAAACTGTAACTTCGCCTCTACAGACCCCTGCAGGTTACTGACATGTTATCTGAAACAGGAAGTACCTGAACAGATAAATCTCCATCCTGCTCTCCTATGAAATCACAGAGGACTGTGTAGGTTTGAGGGTCTGACTGAGAAAAAGGTTTTGCAGCTGTCTTTCCATCTTCATTATTGCTCCCATAATTGTCAATTTCATCATTTTCATCAGTGCTGTCTTCATCATCATCGTCATCAACATCATCTTCACTATCTTCCTTTGATGCATCGCTGTGGATCAAATCATATGAATGGGGGAAAAGTGATAGCTTTGGATTAGATTTCAGGCTATATTCTTTAGTTTTCCTCAACAATACAGTTTCAAATGTCAGGTTAAGTAAATGCTATCAAATTATTAAGAAGCATTACTAAAGTAGTTTAATTTTAACAAATGATGTGCAGTGTAACTGATGATGCACCAAATAGTGATTTTTTTTTCTTTTCAGCCAGCATACAGGTACTGACTCTGTTTCTGTGCTGGGTCCTGGTGGTAAAAGCGTCAGAGCGAGAGTGTTCAGACTCTCCAAGATGTTTTGCAGTCGTTTTTCCACTTCCTGTTTTCTCTGATCGTAGTTCCCCACAGGAGCCAGCTCATCAGCCTGAAAAAAACAAAGCATCAGATTATGACTTTAATCTGGCAACATCATCTGAGACTGGTATATTGCAACATTACTGAGCAATCTGCCTTTTGGTCTGCAAGCAATTTCTTTGCAAAGCAAGAATTGGACTGAATTATTATACAGCTCTACCTAGTACAACAGGGTTTATTTAAGAACTAACCTTTGTCAGTTTCTGTAGTGACTTTTGAGTCTTTTCTGCAGAGGTCTGCAGTTCTTGACATCTAATGGGAAATCAACATATAAAAATTAGATTATGAAAAAGGATGTAGAAAAGTCAAATGACACAAATGTTAACTACAACAACTGAGAAAAAAGAATGGTGATTAAAAGAAGCTTTAGTCCAAGTCCAGATGATGGTCCTGGTGTCAGTTCGAGCTACAGCAAAAACACTCGGTAAAGAAGCACTGCAGAGCCTCCATCAGAAGTGTTTACCTTCGAAATGCCTCTTCGCTAGATCCAGCCTTACTCTCTACATCCTTCATCAGCCTGTCAACCTTTTATGAGAAACACGATATATGCAACCATAAATCAATATTGTGGCCCATTAAATCAATAATTTATCAATACATAGTGACAAAGCGCAGTTTTACTGCATATTTGAGCATGTTTTGGTTGTGTTGTGCTAGAAAACAATGCCAAACCTCAAATAAACAACTCTACAGGTCAGACTGCAGCATATATAGTTGGAGAAGACTTTAATGCCTTTCGATGCGTATTGTGCCTTAATTTAATTTTCCTAAACTTCTTGTTGGCTTAGGATTTTACCTTTGCTTACAATGCATTCATATGTAGAAATATTTACATAAAATTATCCTTGCTCACACCACGATTGTAAAAAGTTTACATAACGCCACGTGTAAAAATATGTTCAGACTCAGGTCTTTGAACCACTTTATTTGGATACTGCTACAAGTTGTTATTCATTTTCATTACTGATATTTAGTCAGTCGCACTTCAGTATAAAAACAAGCACAGAGGAAGCCGTCATACTTAAACAGACCTGTGTTTTCACTTCGTCCACTTCTCTTTGGGCGATCTGCAACGGTCCTCTTCGTTTTAGTGGCATTTATACGCTGTTTTGAGTGACGAACTCCATGCGTTAGCAAGGCGCTTATCTTGCTAACAGACGCTACACGTACAGTGGTCGCTAGGCAACCGATTTCTTCTTTGGATACAGTCGTTGGAGCAATAATGTATGCAGCCAACTTTCATGTCCTTGTTCTTTTCGAGTTCCTATTTGTTAAAAAAAATATTTAAAATAATTTTGTTGATTTAGGTTTTTATGCATGAAACCGAATGCAAGATAAGCAAATACAGACATGATTTAATGCCCCCCTTTTAAATGACTGGAGATTTGTATTCTGCTATCGCCACCTCTTGGGCTGGAGTGTAGAACGGGTGGTCGGTGTCTTGTGAAATACATTTTCATCGTCATGCACAAGTAAATATATATTTTTATTTGATAAAGACGTTTTTCCACATACGTTCTCCATATATTTGTTTTTAGAATTGAATAGAATGAAGTGTATTCATTGAATTTCATTGAATTTCTTTATGTATTTAATTGAATTTCTTTATGTATTTTAAAGCTAAAAATAATATAATACTAAAATTTCATGGGTATTTAATATTGTGACTAGACATTTATTCCAGAAGATTTATTTATTTATTGTTACAAAAGTTACATGCACACACGGGTTCGTGCAAATGTCTGAGTTGTGTAAGTGTCTCTAAAACGACCACATGGGTGCGTACTTTACTTGTTGTGAAACACGGTACCTTCAGGTACTCCTCGTTAGCTTCAAGTTTTATTTTTAGAATGAATTATTTCATAACACATGGGCATAGTTTGGGCGATACTTTATATGAAAATTTTTTTTACCTAAAATATAAATCTAAATGTAACATTTAACTACGACTAATCTTCATTAAGTTATTTTATCTTACTTAATTATTGAAATTACGAACATTCTGGAAGATATGAAGGCAGCAAACAGTGTATCGCGTCATTTATTCACTGGTCGTTTACCTGCAATGGCTGCCCCCGTCGCTCTCATTCAAGGTGCCAGTAGAGGACTGGGGTTTGAATTTTGCAAACATATCTTAAAAAACAAAAGCCTTGCTTCTGTCATAGCAACATGCCGAAACCCGGACGGGGCTGCGAAGCTGTGGGGACTAGCAGACCAACACCCAGGCAGACTCACTGTACTGGGGCTTGACGTGAACCAGGAGGAGGACATCCGCGGAGCTGCTGAGCGGGTTAAGGAGAACTTCGGACGGCTGGATCTCATCGTCAACTCCTCGGCGATGCTTCACCCATCCGGGAAAGGCGAGACTAGCCTGAGGGATGTGTCCGCACAGGTAGAGTTTGATTTTTAATGGCTGCTTGGTCAGTCTTTTAATTCTTAAGGGATTAAATGAAGAATTCGTCATTTAGTTCGATCACATGGGGAAATGCCCTAATATTTTAAGGGATCTTAAAGTATCCTTCTAACGCTAAGGGGACTTTCCTGTTTATCTTTCAGGAAAGATGTTTGTGATGTTTCCTCTATAATTTTTCAGATAATGTGCTTACACTGCTTTGCTCACTGTTCTGCTCCCCAATTATGTCCACCCTACGGCCCGACCTTTGCTGATGCTTACTCAATCAATACCTTAACAGAAAATTGTTTAAACAATTAATCTTGTGACATTTTTTACTCCTTAGGGTGTCATTTCCACCTTGACCACCAACACAGTGGGTCCCTTAGTCATGGCAAAATATTTTACCCCCCTTCTTCAGAAGGGTGGTGGTGGTTTCGGTCAGCAGCCTGCAGAGAAAGCCAAGCAGCACAGCGGCATCATTGTCAACATCACAGCTAAAGTGGGGTCCATTGGAGACAACGGTATGTACTGTGGTGTGTTTTTGTTTTCAGAGATGTTTGCTTACACTATACACACTGCACCACTGCTGGAGCCTTAAGTAGAGGACAAAACAAGTACATGTCATGTAAAATCTGTATAAATGAATTTATACTAATGTGGTATGATTTTTCTTTTTCCACTCTCACCTCTTAGGACTTGGTGGGTGGTACAGCTACAGGATGTCTAAAGCAGCTCTCAACATGGCTACAAGGAATTTATCTATAGAGTTGGGCCGCAGTCGCCCCAAGGCAAGTGTTCTGAGTGCTAGTGAACTTTTTTTATTTCATTATAGCAAGGAAAAATATTAATACCCTCCATCTACGGTAGCTGAGAAAATACTAAAACTCACTAAAACACAAACAAATAAAAAAAAAAAATCTTTAGCAGATTTATAACTAAATAGTTTGTAGGAACTCAAATAAAACTTTTAGACTGTTTGCCTCTATTTTATTACTCTTTAATGAGTTTATTAACTTTATAAAGAAGAAGAAGACCAACAAGTTAAAAGATTTTGCCTGGTCCCAGTAGAGAGCTCACAAAAGACATGTCTTAAAAACTAAGTGAAATACAAAGACAAACAAGCCCACACAATGGAAGTGGGAAAATTTAGTACCCTAAGATAATTTTTAAAAAAAGAAAAGCTTCCCTGTGTTAAATTATTATTCTTTTATGTTGATTTTTAATCAACCAAGCATGGATACATAAGACGCTGTTTCAGCTGTGAAATCAGTTAGTTCTTTAAAGTGAATGGACCAAGCCACTTTAGACTATGTCAAAATGTCCCAATCCAAGCGTAATAATGAAGAATGAGATTTTTAAGGTATTAATTATTTGGGATCAGTCATCTGGAACAGTAATGGGACATGGACACAGGGGTAAATGGAATTTCTGAACCAACCAGCAACTCAGTACCCCCCAACTTTAATTCAGATTGGCTTCACAATCAAAGTTTACACATCTGTTTAACAGTTATGTTACTAATTTAATCTTTTGGGACTCTCAAATTCATAAAAATCTACTACTTGTCAGCAGTATGGTGGAAATAATCAGATTTTTCTTGATTGCAATAAGGTGTTTTCTTTTTTCTTTCTTTGTTACATTAGCAGACCATTACTTGAGCTATAGACTGTAACCACCCATAGGCATTACAAAAGAAGCAGACCTAACCAACATAGCATCACCATCTGTTTTTAAAACCACCCAAGTTCATAGATTTTGGCTGTCACAGTCTTGTGCTTTTTGAAGACAGAATTGACCATATTTCAGTAGGTGGCTGTGGAAAGCGAAACTTGAAACCTGACAAGGCAATCATATCTTTTTAATATCTGTTTATCAATTAATTATTTCCAGAAAGACCCCTAGCATACTGATAACGAGGACATAATTAGCTAATTATATCAAAACATAGTGGGATGAATTAATTACTTCAATATTTCATGAATAACTTTAGCTAGAGATGTTTTGGGATGAGCCCCTCATGGATGTTAGTGGCCCATGAGGTTAGCACATATCTGCACTGTTATCTGTTTGCAGGTGTAAACATGGCTATTATTCAGATACTACTGGACTTGTCAGTGAAAGGATGTCAGATTTTGATCAATAGGTGGGTGCATTCATACTTGTTTTTCCTGATGTTTCCAGGTGGTGTGCGTGTCCTTGCATCCAGGTACAGTCGACACCAGTCTCTCCCGGCCTTATCACAGGAATGTGCCAAAAGACAAGTTGTTCAGCGCTGAGCATTCAGTCAACTGTCTGATGAGCATCATAAACTTACTAAGTATTGAAAAGACTGGAAAGGCGTACAACTGGGATGGGAATGAGCTTCCTTGGTAGAATCAATAAGTGGACGAACACACAAGTTACCCGACACTGGTCTTTGTACAAACTGGCTGTGCTGAGATAAGCTGGACTTTGAAACAGGTGATGTACAGGAAGTGTCTGGCTAAATCACAGTTTAAACAGTCGAAGGCAAATCTTCTTTGCTACTTCAAAACCAGCCAAAGTGCTTAAATCATCTTTCTCTTAATAATACTAATACACAGACCAAATGTGGCTTTAAGATGAAGATGAACTGATGAAGCAAAACTCAATTTTTGGTCATGGAAATAATGTTTTATTAAAAAATCCTGGTTAAAGTGTAAGTGGTTTACTTTAAAGGCATTTTAAGGTATTATCTGACTCTTTAAAGCTTGTGGTGTGCAGTTCCAACCTTTATTTATCATTATTTGAAATTTTACTAAGAAATTAGGGGAATCTAAAGAGGTCAAACAACATCTCAAAAGGAAAAAATGAATAAAACGTTTGAATTTGAAATATTCTGCTTTGAGTATTTGTGATATTCAACACAGAAAAAATTGAACAGGTAGGTTATAAAATTGTCTTTACTATATATGAGTTCACTTTGGGTGCAAATGTCATACAATCAGTTGAGATGGACTGGTTTGAACAAAAAAAAAAAGACTAATCCAAAACACCAGCTGCTGCTTTCTGGTTGGCCGTCACAGTCATCTCAGACATGCTGAGTGCAAGACAACCTAAAAATATCTCAGAACATGGAGAGAAGAAGAGGAGCCGAGAATTCTTAAAATCAAACACGGAGTGCACAAGGTTTTGCACACGCAGCAGTTTTTAAATGTTTTACACTCATTAAATGAAATAGAAGCACATTTAAGAACAGGCTTCAAAATGAATCGCTGTTTTTCACAGACTGAGAAAATCTTGAATTTGAGCTGAAGGATATAATACTAAGCAAGTACAGCACCATCAGGCTTTCTTTTAGTTAGCTCAGACTCTAGGATGACATTATGATTTTAATCCTGTTTTTTCCTCTTCGGATTTCATACAGGCTCACAAACAAAACAAAAAAACAACTGAGTATTTTATGCATCAGTGGGTGCTTTTTTCACACAAAAACTCTTTGACAATGTCTTATAACATAGGATGTCTCAGACTAATCAA
>JBAMHW010000018.1:23379225-23398458 GCA_037177495.1 Rhadinocentrus ornatus | reverse complement strand
GTGTGACCATGCAACAAGGATGAAATGTGTGCTTGTAGGGGGGCCGTGATCACGCCGCACCCCAAAGCGCCATGGGGGGGGGAGCCCGAGGTCCCAAAGGCCCAGCAGCTCTACAGAGCAGAGAGTCCAGGACAGTCAAAGCGGGAAGAGCAGCGGTCCAGAGCAGAGGGGCCCCTGGGCGACAGTGAGCAGGCCCGGCGGGCACCAGCCGCACGGAAAGCAGGCGCCCCACAGATCCAAGGGCCACCCATCCCCTCCGGAAGAGCCCGTCCGCCCCAGGCAAAACCACAATAGGCCACGCCAACCCAACACTAAGGCTAGGTATCCCAGGGACAAGGACATGCTCGCAGGGTCCCAGGACGTGGGGGTGTAGGAAGAACCCGACCCCTCTGCCCCCCGCCTTAAGAACTGGAAGGAGCCCTGAAGTGGTGGTGGGTCCCACTGCTGCCAGGCAGCAGGACCCTCTCAGGGGTCCCTCAGTGTGTGTGATTGTGTGTGTTATGTGTGTAGGGGCACCACCACCCCAGGGGACCGGAGAGCCCCCCATCTGGCCGGGCCCAAGGCCCAGTTCCCCCTGCCTTCCCCAAGCAGCCCCCGGCGGCAGGAGGAGAGAGGGATGAGAGGAGACTCCTTCATATGTACTTTCCTCTTTGACCCAAAGTTTTGTTGGATTCTATTCAGGCGTCATACCTTGTGAACTTTTTTTTCACCTGAATTTTTTTGCGTTGTTTTTAGCTGCTCGTTTTGGATTATTATTGGGTGGAATATTCCACTATTGATTAAACTTCTAAAGATTATAATATATGTTAATAATAAATTAAAAACACAGTTGTTCATACAGACCCTTATCATCACACCCCACCTCTGCTTCACTACGCCAGTGTTTTCCAGGTTAACATTCGGAGCTTCTCATCTGGCCAAAAATATCCTTCTTGCTTCCTCATTGTGTTCTTAAGCAAAGTTTAAGCTGCATTTTTGAGACATAAACATCATCCAAAGATGTTATTCCCTTCAGACAGCCTGAGCTGTCACAGTAAGTCAGAGATTTTCCATTGATAACCCTGTCCCAAGTCTTAAAAGCTTAATTGTCTGTATTTAATTTTTTTTTTTAAAGCTAGATTGTGTTAGTTGCACACTCTTTATGGTGTTACCTCAGTCAGCCACTGGGCTGAGCTCATTTTGTAAATTTAATTTTATTAAATTTACAAAATTAGTGCCAATTGAACTAGCTACTAGAACATCTTGAAAGGTACAATCACTGGAATGGTATGTTTAGGTCTCAGAGCAAAACATACAGATGACGCCCTTTTCAGGGTCTTGCAACAAGTTAGATTTGTTTAACATTGTTATAGTAAAACATACAATAAAAATGTTGTGTATTGTTTTCATAAAATAGTTTAGTCTTAGTTTATCTAATCTAGTCCAGGGTATAAGGGTTTTTCCTCTACTTAGGATGTTGTAACAGGCCTGACATATTTCGGCTGCTGACATGTTGCTGACGTGTTATCAGCTATTTTCCGGAGGTACGACCATCCCAGCAAACCCAGCAGATCCGCTGGGACAGCCCCAACCCATGTGGTGGTCTACGGAGTTGGGAATCACATGTGTGTGAGAGCATGTACGCTCCTTCATCCCAGTTTATGGAGTTGCTATCCGCTTCCTGATCTTGACTTCCTCTTTTATCTAACATCATGTAAGATTTTACGAGAGTATTTTGTCTGCTTCAACTTTCATATTGTTTAGTTCTAATGCCAGTTGTTTTTACAGTTCTGTTATACCGAGAAGAGGTTTTATTTCTACCCAAATCTTTGAGGGGTTGTAAGTTATTGATCCACTGCTGTCTACTATAGGTCGGGGTGGGGTGTCTTTTTTTGTGTATCTTTGGAGTTCCATAAATCCAGGGAGTAATGTTTGCTGTGAGAGTTTAGTGATTGTATGCATCCCATGTTATGTTTTTGGCATCTAATATTGGTTTTAGTAGGGATCTTAGTATTAGTCCCTGATTGAGTATTTGTTGGCATGGCAACTCTATAGCTAAGATGTATTGGGTGATATAGTTGCAGTGTAATGATGAAGTTTAGATCTTTTCATAGTAGTTTTTCTGAGTGTGTGCTGTGACAGATGTTTAACCCATATGTTGTTTACATCTGCTTGTGTTTGTTTCTGTTTTTCTTTTGAATGACTTCATTTAGTTTTTTGATCTGGCAATTTTTGGTTGCAATGAATTTCTGCTCGTGTGAAAGTGTGTATTTAGTACGCCTTTTGTTTCCTGGTTCATCGCGAAGCGTCCATGCTGATCATCTACTCCAGGTGTTCTAATAACCTAGCAATAAAAAAGTGGTAAAGGCGTTTAATAAACCTGCTTGAACAACTTGTCCTAAGTTTTCTGCATGAGTAAGTTTGTTTATATGTAAAGTGTTGTGGTGTGCAGTGTCCTGGTGCTCCACCGGGTTGGCCTGCCCATCACTAAATAGAAGGCCACATTCCTTTGCTAAATGCTGCTGCATTTTAATATTTTTAAAGATCTGAAGAGGGAGGCCCTCTCCAGTCCAGCCCTCTGTAACCCGACTGCGTCGTCATTAGTATTAAAACGCTATCTTTCCACATTGATTCAACCGGAACTTTGGTATTGAATCCCCAGTTCAAACAGAAATGGGTCAGTGCAGGTGGCTGCTAAAAATAGAAGATTTTCAGTGAGAACAGAAAATCTCAAAAACTGACTGACTTTTTATATTATAATGTTTGTATACAAATACATAACATCAAATTTTGAAAATGAAGACAAAGCCCACTCATCAAATTTAAATAGTTTTAATAAATAGTATCTATCTTTTGTTTAAACTTTAATGAAAAAAAAATCTCACTTAATTAAAGTGAGAAACTGAAACAGGCTTATTATTAGATCTTGTTTTTGCTTCGTAGTGCATTAAACATCTATAGTGTTGGTTTGCTTCCATTAATACCAGTAAATCTTACTTTAATTGTGAGTCGGTTGGGGTCGTAGGTGGAGAGAAAAGATGCATGATGAAGATGGATGGTGTGTACAATTCTGCGACAGGCAGAGAAGCAAAGGGAAAGAGAAACTCAGAGACTGTGTGTGTGAAAGACAGCATAGGAGAGATGATGGGGGAGGGGAGCAGCATCTGTTTCCGTGGAAACATTAGCTCTTTGTGAGCTGTTTTTATTTATTTATTCACGTTGAAGAATGTTTTGTTCTTCCTGGGGAACTCAGCCTTCTGTTCCAGTACCAGTTCACTGTGTTATAATCTGTTACACAGAAGACTGGACTAATGGTCATTATGATAACATCGACTATGTTAATGATAATCCAAACCCAAAGTCATTCAGTTTACTGTTTTTATAACGACAAAGGAAACCAAATGCATCTTCTAAAACAATATTTTATCCACTTTACTAACTTTATATCCTTGTTAACGCATAGCAAGACATCGTAAGGAATGGCACAATAGCTGTGAAGTTACGATGGATTTTTCTTCCTCTTCTCTGTTATTTTAAAGACAAACATCATCTGACTAAAATGGTCAGAAAATTAGTATATTTAAAGTCTTAAAATTTGATGAAGGATCTTAGTGGAAAAGATATTTTACATTCCAAATGAGACGTTTCTTTAAACCTCAGATTTAAAACTGTTTTAAGATGTAATTTAAAAATAAAAAAACTGTTTAAGATACCGTCAACTTTGTTTGTTGTGTTTTTTTGTTTTTTTTATTTGTGGCCTCACATTCTAAACATAAAGTGAAAGTACATTCTCATCCACAGCTCCATGGTAACATGATACCAGTCACAAAGCAGAGCTCAGTTTCTTTCAAGATTCAGATTTTCCATTTTGATTTGTATTTTGTTTGGACGTTAATTAGAGTTTTGTTTCTTTTCCAGCCTTCCCCTGGTTTGGGATGGACATTGGTGGGACCTTGGTCAAGCTGGTGTACTTTGAGCCAGTTGATATAACTGCAGAGGAGGAACAAGAAGAAGTTGAAAACCTCAAGTCCATCCGCCGCTACCTCACTTCTAACGTGGCCTATGGTATGTATGCATGCACATGCACATACTTGTGTCTACCAACCCGTGTGTGTGTGTGTGTCTCCTAAAAATGAAAGATCAAAAACACTTCACTGGATACCAGTACATACAATTTAACTGTGTTTCACTGGCGTTTTGACGAATAAGAGATTTAGGGGGAAAGTTTACTTGACAGGGTAAGTTGGACCTGGAGTCCGTATTGTAAAGCTCCTTCTTATATCAGGTAAAACAGGTGTTCGTGACGTTCACCTGGAGCTGAGGAACCTGACCATGTTCGGCAGGACGGGGAACCTGCACTTTATCCGCTTCCCAACACAGGCCATGCCTCGTTTCATTCAGATGGGACGGGACAAGAACTTCTCCAGCCTGCACACCACGCTCTGCGCCACGGGAGGAGGGGCGTACAAGTTCGAGAATGACTTCAGAGCGGTGGGTGTATGACCTGTAAAAATACCTGCTGATTTGATAATGAATGAAAGACAAGTTTTCTGTTTCACAAGTAAAGAAACTGTTAATTGTCTTTTTCTTTCATTCGGATATCATTGTGACTGGACAATCATGATAAGACATGATACTTGTCCCCTCAATGTTTGGGAAATATATAAGAAAGTAATGAACTGCCTAACTGATGCTGGAAAAAAATCTTTACTTGCGGCTCCAGTTTCCGATAATGCTAAGAAGACTGTTAACATCTGCTGTGTTTACATTGTGCAGTTTTAAGCTTGTCAGCATTTATTATCTTATCAGCAAACCTTCTTGTCTGTCACCATCATCGGTAGGTTTTTTTTATTTCTAGATGAGCTCCTGTTTGAGTTCAGTGACCCTGTATAAAGTGCATATGGATCAATAAACTCTCTCATGTGCTTATGCATTAACTGAGCCCTTTCAAGCAATGTTCTAATATTTCCTTTTAGATCAGCGGAAGAGGTTTAAGCTCTTTTTTTAGTGTTTAAAGAAAGAAAAAGGTGTTCTTGATAGCATAACACACCTGCGTTTGTGCTGCAGATGGCTGATCTGGAGCTGCTGAAGCTGGACGAGCTGGACTGTCTCATCCGTGGCCTGCTGTTTATTGACCGAGTGGGTTTTAATGGACACCCAGAGTGCTACTACTTCCAGAACCCTTCAGACACCCACAGCTGTGTTAAGAAACCCTGCAACCTGGACAACCCCTTCCCGATGCTGCTGGTTAACATCGGCTCCGGAGTCTCCATCCTAGCCATGTATTCGGAGAACAACTACAAACGGGTGACTGGGACCAGGTGAGGAGGGCTGGCAGCTGTTTGTACACACACGCCAAAACGTTATTCAAATAACTACGTAAACTATGTTATTAAGGTGATAAACCCTTTAAAGCTTGACCCAAGAAATAATGTGCAGAAATGATAATATATATAATTTGAATTTGAAATCTTTATTTGATCCTTTTATCAAACTAAAACAAAGTAAGCAAAAATAATTTGCATATTTGTACTGTTTATTATCCTGTGATATGTACGGTGGCCGGGAAGTACAAAAAAATATTACATCGAGTGGAACACATTTACATCATAGAAGCAATATTTACGAAACAAAACTACAATGCCAAAACACTAAGGACTACCAAGGACTAAACTATTTTACATTTCAGGGAAAAAAAGCACAAAAAGTTTTTTACAATCCTTGATTCAAGCTTTCATGTGCAACTGCAAAACTTTTTTTAAATTTTTACAAGTTCAGAAAACAAAATTACAAAGATTAAGGTGGATTTATGCTTGCGCGTTGTCTGCGCCCGCGTCTCCGCCGTAGGCTCGGCGTAGCTTCGCAGAGGCTCGACGCGCACCCCTGCTACGCAGACGGTTACCCAGAGGTTCTCCCTTGTGATTGGTCAGTTTGGGATCACGTGTTGCCGGATATTCGAAAGCAAACACACCAGCATCAGCTACGCCATAGCCGGCTGCATACAGACACCGCGCAAGCATAAATCCGCCTTAAGTGTTTTACCAAAATCTATGATCTATCTGAAGCTGTGACTATGTGAAAGTGTACATTCCTCTGCATGTACTTCTTACAAGACGAGCAAAGTCTTGAAAATACTTGTATTAAAGTCTGAGTTAATTATAATGCAGGTACAAGAAAGCTATTAGAAATGTCACCTCTTTAGTCAGGACTCTTCTAACGTCAGTGTGACCCTCACATAGCCAGGATGACAGAGATCAGCATTTCTGAAAGTAGTTTTTTTCTGAAATGTAAAGTTGTTTAGTCCTTGGTAAAAGTCTTTCAGCATTGTACTTTTGTTTTGTAAATGTAAATATGGCTTCTATGGTGTAAAAGTGTTTTTGTAATGTTTTGCTCTTCTTGGCCACCGTCGATATGTAATGTTTGTGATAAATAATTTTCAGAACTCATAAACATTTCAAGAATTACTCACATGTTGCTCGGATGTCAACATTAAGCCATAACTCAGTGAGTTTTCAACTTGAAGTGTTTTTGCTAAATGAAGACGTGCCAAAGGGGATAGGTACTGATATCTGCTATCGTTTCAGTAGATCTTCTAAATGAGGGAAGTGTCAGATACTCAGGTGTTCAAATTCCTACAGTAACAATTTCACTTGGCGAACTTTAGCACTTATGCAACAGAAGAACTAGATGTGATTAGATAGCAAATTGTAAAAAAGTACCTCTCACACTTGTTATTGTGTGTTTATTTCCAACTTTATTAAACTTTAAACCAGCCTAAAAGCTCGTGTTTCTGGCACTTCTTTGTTCAGCAGATGAACTAATCCGGCCAACCAATGAGTTCATGCAGTCAACGTGTGTGTGTGTTCATGTGCTGTCGTGGTATACCAATGATTATTAGTTACGTCATTGTTATGAAAATAGCAAGTGAGGCTCCTCAACGTTAAATTAGAGCTTGTGTCTATGTTTGTGCAACCATCATTGTAAGGATCAGTTTGACTTTAAGAGCATCAGAGCTAGAACTTTTTTTTCTTCATAGCTGCATTTTCATTGATAAAAATCATCTTTCTTTTGCTATGTCATCCATCGCTCCTAATACCACTTTCTTTATAACCCTTCAGAGGGCAGAGTGGGAAGGCTTAATTGTGAGGCTAGATATAGTATCAAGTTTGGGTTTTGTTTTAGCAGGTGAAGAATGTAGAAAGGCCTAGTTTTTAATAATAAGCTTTGATGCATTTAATTTTTCAACAGCCTGCTCTCTCCTCCCCTTTCCATTCATCATCCAGGCGTTTATGTTCTAGTATATTTACTTCACTGTTCTTATGATCCAAAAAGGGAAACTTGTTTTCAGATTTGCGTTACTTAACTAACTCTTAAGAGCTGATGAGAAAAGGAGCCCTGAATTATAATGCAGGTAGTGAACAGTAACAGCATTTAGTATTGTTTGTTTTTATCACTCCTTGCTGTTTTATTCCATTATCCCCCAACTACTCATTTGTTCTCCTTTTTATTTATTTTCCCTCTTGACTCTTAAGGCGGATTTATGCTTGCGCGGTGTCTGCGTGCAGCCGGCTACGGCGTAGCTGACGCTGGTGAGTTTGAGATTAGCGTAGTAGGGGGTACGCATTGTTTTGGTGTATGTTGCAGTTTCTCCTCCTAACTTGAAGGTGGCAGCAGGGGTGGTATCGGCCAGTAAACTCACCAGGTCGGAGTTATTTTGATAGTTAACTTCAGTTTGGTGGGTATTTTCTGTTTTTTAAACAACAATGGCGTCCAGTATGGTTCAGTGTCTTTAATAGTTTGTGGAAGAAAATGAATAATTAATTGGATCAGCCTCTCATCAACTTGATCCGCTGGTTATTGTTTTTAGAAACAGTGGTTATCACACAAATTCAGCCACAAGATCCAGATATCCGGCAACACGTGATCCCAAACTGACCAATCACAAGGGAGAACCTCCGCGTAACCGTCTGCGTAGCAGAGGTGCACGTCAGGACTGGAAGAGGTGTGCATCGAGCCTCTGCGAAGCTACGCCGAGCCTACGGCGGTGACACACACGCAGACAACGCGCAAGCATAAATCCACCTATAGTCATTCTCTGCATTCATATCTTCCCTTTCCCTAGTGCTTTCTCTTCCATCATTATTTTTCTCCCTTCATCATATCTCTCTAACTCATCCTCTCTCTGCTGTATTTTCAGTCTGGGGGGTGGTACATTCCTGGGACTTTGCTGTCTGTTGACGGGCTGCGAGACGTTCGAGGAGGCGTTGGAAATGGCCAGCAAGGGCGACTCTACAAACGTGGACAAGCTGGTGAAAGATATCTACGGGGGAGACTATGAGCGCTTTGGCCTACAGGGCTCTGCTGTTGCATCCAGGTGGGTGTGATGATACTAAATACTCATAAATACTAGAACATTTGCCTTCATTTCAACTTCACTACTTGGTTACATAACTGACTTGGGTTTATCCCTGAAGGGATCCAAATCATCAAACTTATTTTGTAAAGTGAATAAAATTGACTGTGAAACTGTAAACAACCAGCTTCTGACATAATAAGAACTTGAAATATTTTATATTAGCTGAGGATTTTTTACAAGGTGCAAAAGATCCTTACCAGAAAAGAGCCGACTGTTACCAGAAGGCTTTACATCCATACACCACTTCACTCTATACTTTAAACATGTTGATGAGCTCAAAGGTAGATCTATACAGGAAAGTTAAAAAAAAAAATAGTTTTTATGGCAGTGATCAGATTATAATCACTGTGTCCTGTTATGGAGTTCCCTCCTGGCATTTAGTAAGACAGAACATAAACTAAGAGATAAACATGCAATGAGTTGTTCTTTACATGGTACAGCACGATTCAGTATGGAACAGCTTGCTCTGGTTTTCCTTTGCAGCAGATTCTAGCCAATTCATTTTTCTTTTTATATGCGGTCTCAGCTGAGGTTCCATGCAAGCCAAGCGGATTCTGTACATAAATGTGGAAATCTTGCCTGATCAGGGAGTCATCATTGTCATCTGTGGGCATAAACAGCTCTTTACATCTGCACACTCACTCAGTCTTTTAAGTGTAGCTCCCTCAAGTCTTTTACAAGTTCAGTGGATAGTTTACAACAGGGATGTCCAACTGCGGTCACATGAAATGGATCCAGCAGTTTGTTTTCTGCACAATGACCCCTTAATTTTAGTCAGCTGTGTTGAAGCAGTGAAACATCTGCAACCTGGAGGACAGTGACCCTCAAAGACCAGGGTTGGAGATCCCTGGTTTCCAACATAAATCACGGATCTCTTATTTAGTGCACGGTTTGCAAATGTTTTGCATGACTAATAATTACAAGAGCATGTTCATTAACGGCAGGTTTAGATGTACAGGTCAATCAGGCTGTGGTGCACTCAAGTCGTGATCATTTCCACATGCTATTCAAAGTCCTCTTAACTAAAAGCTGATCACAAACTCATTCAGTGCAGTGAACACCTCTAAACTCTTCACTTGTAAGTCACGTTGGAGTTGTTGATAAACCACAGATGCCACCAAACTCTACTGTACCTTGTAAGGAATAAAACTCATTTCTGTGCTTGTTTAGTTTTCTGTTTTCTTGTTTAGAGTTTGTTAACTTGATTAGCAGCCAAAAGGAAAGTGTACCTCGGCTTTATTTATAACAACAAATGTTGTTGTTTTTTGTTTTTTTCTTGTTTTCGTATATGCCATGTTGCAGTTTTGGTCACATGATGAGCAAAGAGAAGCGAGACAGCATCAGTAAGGAAGACCTGGCTAGAGCCACCCTGGTCACCATCACTAATAATATAGGATCCATAGCACGCATGTGTGCTGTCAATGAGGTACACACACACACACACATGAACATAATCCTGGTCATGATAAACTATACTAACCACTCATCTACAGTATACTTTAAAGCAGTGATTCCCAACCCTGGTCCTCAAGGCCCACTATCCTGCAGGTCTTAGATGTCTCCCTGCTACAAGACACCTGATTCAAATTAAATGGTTCTCTGAAAGGTTCTGCACAAGTCTGCTAATGAGCCATGAATTTGAATCAGGTGTGTTGTAGCAGGGAGACATAAGACCTAAGACCTGCAGGATAGTAGGCCTTGAGGACCAGGGTTGGGAATCACTGCTTTAAAGTATACTGTACATGTTTAGAGTGACACTAATTTTACTTACAGTTTATCCAGCACACTTTCTGCAATCATCCATGTTTAATAATACATTTTAAATACCATGAACAGTTCACAAGTTTCTAATGGCTTAGTGTAAGGAAAGGATGAAGCAGGATTAGAAAGCGTCTCAGTTGCAGCAGACGTGTCTCTGGAGTCTTTCTGTGTGCTGTGAGCTTCTTTACAGTGTTGCCTTGTGGCATGGCGATCAAGCAGCATTGTACAGGGCTATCACTGCACACAGAACCACAGCAAAGTGACATGTCAGGCCCAGCATCAGACGGTTTTGGGAGTGTCTTCCTGTGGTGGTTTCAGATTTTAAATACTGGCATTCAAATATAAGGAAGTACATAATTAAAAAAAAGTACAATTACTAAATCTAATGCATAATATGGGAATGAGTTCTGTTATGTCCTTGTCAGGCTGTATTGTGGTTCACAACATTTTGTTGAATGCCTATTAGTTTCCTTTGATGTTAGGGATTTACTTGTAACCAGTTTCATAGTTTCTAGCACCACCATGTGGTTAGAAAGAGGTGTTACATTTAGCTTTTCAAGTTTACATAAAATTGCTGCTTATAAGGTTTTTAACTGCACTTTAAAACAGGTACTTCAGTGCAGTATAAATAATGAATGAAAGTATTCATTGTAGACTTTTATATTTATTTTTTTGTAGTCTTCATACTTTTTTCCGTTTATGTCTCTATTCGAGTTGATTTGTCAGAAGATCAAGATGAATGAGAGGAGTGATAAATGTGAGATGACTTGCAAAGCGATGCAGTTTGAAGTGATCATTTTTCCTGTTATTGTTGCATTTCTCTTCATTTTTGTCCATCATTTTTCATATCAGAAAATTGAACGAGTGGTGTTTGTTGGTAACTTCCTTCGGATCAATACGGTGTCCACAAAACTGCTAGCCTACGCCATGGACTTCTGGTCGAAAGGACAACTAAGAGCCCTCTTTCTGGAACATGAGGTGAGCACTTTACAAATAAACTGTAAATAAAACTTTTGTATCACGTGTTTTACAGACGTGCATTCTTTTTCTCTCCAGGGTTATTTCGGAGCTGTGGGAGCACTGATGGAGCTGCTCCAGACAACAGAGGACCCATGAAAGAAAAACCTGTTTTGACGTCATAATTTCTCGACAGGACAACGACAGCCCTCCCTCCCCAATGCCATGATGTCATCAACTCTAAATGCTCTGACATCATCAACTACGCTGCTGAAAGATCTCATTCAGAGAGGTCACTAAAAGAACACAAAGATTATACGGAGAAACCATTAAAAGCCATTTTAATTATTGCAGCTTGTAAATAATGATAACCTCTAATGGTCTTTTCCTTAAACCCCCACTATTAGAGAGGTTTTATTATTGTGATCTTTAATTTATAGTTTCCTGTTGATTCTTGTGATCAGCCCTGTCAGGAAGCACAGAGACACAGAGTATTTTAGTGTTTTGTTATTGTGTTCGTGTGAATAGCTACTGTAGCATTACATCCCGGAGGCAGTTGTGCATCGGTGACTATTTGTGCAGCTGCTCTTCAGAAGAGGATGTACGCACAGGAAAGAAGCAACTCTCGAGTGAATGATATTAACCAACAGTGACTCAAGGAAATTGTATTTCTGCAGCCTCAGAGATATTATCAGAGATATTACTTTTAAGAGCTGGAAGGTTTAGTTGCCTGCGCACAGTTGCCCCCCATGTCACCGTCTTCTGAGGAGTGCACTGAAGCCAAATCCTGTTGAGATTTCCCTGCCTCATTCAGCTCAGATGGAAAGCAGAAAAACTGTTTTTAATTCTGTCTTTTGATCCACTACATATGGCCTTTGCTTTTTGTTTGTGTCTTCTCCATCTGCCTTCTTATAAACAACACTAACATGACCATATTGCCATGCACATATACCCAACCAGCTGAGTTGAGCGTGAGATGACAGGACCAAGACATTGTCTTCCAACAGATTGGAGTACACTGTTGGTTTCTGTTTAGGACCCAGTCTGGCTCAGCAGCTTGTGCTTGTGAAGTGTGAAGTCCTCTGCTCTCTGATCTTTCCTTCCCTGTCCACTGTTCCCTGATCCTCTGGAATCTCTGCCAGCCTTGCTTGGATGTGGTTTAATGAGGCCTTGGCATGAAAAAATAAGAACCTCAGTTGCCCAAAAAATAACGAGGATCAATATTTATATTGGCTATTATCAAATATGTTTATGCTATAACAGCACAATTAGTCATGATTTAGCCTATTTTAACCATTTTGATGGTGCAGGTGTAGTTAGAGGTTGTTTAAGTCCAGGTAGGAAAAATGTTATCCTCACCATCCCCCCACATTGTGGAACATTATTATCTCTTATCTGCAAACAGAGTTATTGCAATAATTGTTCTACATTCCCATTACTGATGCTTCAGTATCAGTAATGGGAACCCAGGCCCACTCTAATTTGGCAGTTGGTCAAAAATTTGTCAAAAATAAGTCACATTAATGCAAACTAATGTGTGTGGAAACGGCCTGATAAGCCGGGGAAGTCTCTGAGCCGAGTCACATCCTCACCACCCACTGCATGCTCCTAAATGTTGTATTTAATACTTGAAAATGGCATGTGGATCTCCTGGTGTTGATTTTTCATAGTTCAACGAATAATCTGTCTTTTTTTTAATTACTCAGATCTGCGATTATTTTGGAGAAGTTGAAACTGTATATTGCATGTCTCACGCTGTAGGAAGGGATGGTCATTTATGATCTGTAGCGTTAACAGCCGTTGAATTTCATCATAAATAAGCTTCTATTTACCATCAGTGAACTACTGACCTATAAGATCCTAGTGGTTTGGAGAGAAGTGGACCACAAGTGTATTTCTTCCTATACTGTCATGATGATGCTGCACCCTCCCCCCTTTAAGCCGGAACCTTTACAGCCTTTCATCTCTGTCTTTTTTTTTCTTCTATCTTATTTATTTTTTTAATCAGAGCAGCTGAATTATGAAGCTGAGCAGTGCTGTCTGCTTGCCTTTCCTCTCCTGCAGAGGGGCTGTGCTCGCTCCCCAGTATGAAATAACTTCTTGTCCCTTTTGCACCCAACACTTTATGATTATACTAATAATCACAATCTACTGCACATGTCTAGAGATTCTCTCTGCAGTTTGTCCCACAGAGCCTATATAATTATTTATAGACTCTAATCAGGTACTTTAATGTTAGCTAAGCAAGTATTCTGAAGGTCTTATCGACAGAATTGACCAATTGCTGTTATCTAACATACACTTGGACTACACTTTGACCCCAAATAACATGTTTGCTGCTATGATATTTTCTTTTGAGTCCACTGGCTTTTTATAAAGCTGTTTGTTAAAACAGTATTTTTTTTAATCCACAGAAGCACAAAATATAGTAACAGTGAGTGTAAAAGACACCATAATCCACGTAATAGCTTTAAAGAAAATTCACTTGCCATCACATATGCAAGTGTTGAAAGTTAGACTGCAGTAAAGTTCTAGGAAATAGTATTGAAGAGGTGTTTTCATCATTTTCCTCTGACCATAGTGAATCGCCATTGTGTTCAATCCTGCAGGCGAGATGCAGCAAACTGTGATGCAACCAATGTCCTCTGCTCTGTTTTTCTTTTCTTCTTTTCATTTGCCTTGTTCTAAATCATGTTTGGATGATAATAGTGACCTCAACCCCTCAGGTGCCACTTCACTGTAAAATCAAGCTGGTGTTTGATACTTTGTGCCACCCCGTCATTTAAACTGAAAGCCCATATCACCTGCCTTTTCTGAGTGTTTGTGCCCTTCACTTTGTTCACTTTCTTTCTTTTTTGTGCATGCAGATACTTTTATATGATTTACTTTTGCTTTCTGTGTTTGATTTTGTCCTTTTTTCTGTCGTTGGCCATTACAATTTAATAGAGACATTCAGTGTGAATATGAATGTATTCAGCACTCGCAGTGCACCTGCTAGTGCTGAGTTGTAGTACTAGCTTCTACTGGTATGACAATTTACGTGTTCTTTTTGCTTTTTTTTAGAGAAAGCATTATTAAAGGTCTGCCCTTTAATTTTATTTTTTATCACACTTTTTTTTTTTATTGTTTGTTGGCGCAACAGAACCAGTGTGATTGTTCTCACAAATGTAAATTACTGCTATCGAGCTCTGATGGTTACTAGAAGCAAATTTTTTGCTTATACTAACCAATGAGTGACTTGTTCCACTTTAAACACTTGTCCTTTTCTGACCTGCAGAGCATTTTTATCTAAAAACTGACACCATGTACTTGTAGAAATAGGAATGTACTACTCCTCCCTTGGCCCAGGCTTCGAGTTAGTACTGCCCCTCTTTGGAAGCAAATGAAGACATTACAGGTGCTCTGCAGGTGGCATGTTGTTTCCACTAAGCTTTACCTGTTAGTTTTAAATATAATTTTCAAACTAATCTAAAACGAGCCAGTGTTTAAGGCCATAATTAGTTCAAATTTAGTATTTTTGGACCTACTTGTGCTGGTGTATTCACTGTTTTCCTGTTTGTGAGCTTTAAAAGTGGTTGTAGTTGTGATTTTTGGAATTTGCTGTTTGAACATTACTTTGCTTGAGGTTCATTTCCCACTGGGACCACCTGCAGTCAGTGTGTACTTTCTGGTACTGTAAGGAGCTTCACCTCATAGCATGGACAGAACGGCAAATATTTGTCATAAATGGTAAGAATCGGACTAACAAGCTATGCAGCAACTCATCCATCTATCTGTGTTCGTTCTCTAAACTACCAGAGCTGATTAGATTTGTTTGTAAATGCTTTTTAAAAAAACAATATGCAAACCTGTTAGCGGCCCCCTCTGAAAAATCCTGTATGGAACTTGACGGAGAAAGTTTCTCTTCCTGAAGTTTCTGTCCTGCTGATTTTGTAAACTTTAGTAAAGGCGGATGCTAGTAACAGGATGTTTTTCACCCAATTAGGCACCCAAAGGTATTTGACAAATAAGATTTATTTCTCTCTTTTCTCAGTGTGACCAATTTCATTATATTATAAAGACTAAAAAGTTTTGGTTATTTTTAATGTTCCTGCTTGGTATAATAGTGCATCTTGTTGGATAAAAGCCCAAAAGCTAAAACTGCTCAAACTTCTCGCCTTTTTTTCATTAATGTTGAAGTGGACTGGAGCTTTCTTCTGGTCTAACTTCAGCGGTTTCATTTGCATTCTTTGACATACTTTAAATGACAAAGACTGCACCATTACTTAGTATCGCTTGCTCTCTGTTTGCTCTTTAAAGGTTCTCCAATCTATTTTGCTGAATCTTTTTCTTCAGGGGTTTTTAATCTGGTCAAACATCCTGTTACGTGAACACATCTAGCCTGTAAACTGTATTCTGGAATGCTTGACAGGCAGGACAGACCCTTTATCCCCTGTGTGTTTGATTGTACAGAGATTTGTAAATATCAATAATAATATTAATAATATGATATATTCCACACCAGCAGCCTGTGTGTTGATAAAGTGGTTTTAACTGTTCAGTGCCCATTTTCCTGAGTGCAGCATGGTACGTCATATACAATCCCAGTGCAGACAAAAGAAACATCAGGACGAAAGCCTTTTCTTTGTAGATTTATCTTCTTTACCTACTCGTTACTCTTACTGTTAGGAGTTTGTCTTATTCTTCATGTGCTTTATGATAAGAACTGTGTTAATGTTAAATAAACATTAATTTAATGTATATTGTTTTAGACTTTTATAAATTTTTCCCAAATAAATTAAGATCTCTTTGACCTTAAAAACAAACAAAAGAAACCATTTTAAAAGCACCTATGGCGTGTTAGCTGATTATACTTGCATAGCTTTTAAGAGATGTGGTCATTGAATCAGACCAAACCTTCACGTTTTAAAAGGGCACAGTCAGGATGCCTGTTCTCTGTCTGCTGGATTTCAGTGCCAGTTGTCCACCTCAGCTCCTCGGAGCTTGGGCAGTTTTGGAAAGCTCGGTTGTGGTTGTTGGTGTCAATTCTGCAGCTGCTTTTAATTTTGGTTTAGGGGGAAAAAAGGAGTAAAAAAAAAAGTATAATAATAAGGATTAGAGGGGTGCAAAATGGCAGTTTAAAAGGTTTCCTGCCTTGTGCAATGTGTATGTACTGAAGTGATTTTTATTTTTTTCTAACAAAGAATTAAAGTAAAACTGGATAAGATGTGTTCTGGATATTTGTATGCTTTGATTTATGTTGAAAGAAAATAGAAAAAGCAGATTGAAAAGGTCTGAAAAAAATCTGATATAAAAAAGACTTTTTAAGATGTCAGTTGTTTGCTATTAGCTGCTAACTTGGTTTCACTGACAAGCTAAAAGTGCAAATGAAAACAAGCTTTTGAGGGAGTAAAACTGACAATGTACATTTGATAAAATAATTGCAAACAATAAAAAGTTTTTTAGCTGGTTGGCTGTTTAAAGAAAGTGCTGAAACTTATAAAGTCAATGACTGTTGTTTTTTGTTGGTTTCCACTGTTTTGAAAACGTTATTTTAGCCTCACTTATGTTGCTAGTTTTTCAGGCTAAGATAAGTAGCCTGAAACGATGTAATCTATTCTTATTCACATTCATTAACTCATAACAGCCTAAAAGGGTTGGGACAACTATTGTTGCCTGTTTTGATTTAGCTAAAAATAGTCAAATATAAGGGAAGAGCTGGACAAAATTATTTATTTGTAAAGCCCTTTCCAACAACAACTGTATTTTTAGTGTTACAACAAACACTAAAAATATAAAAGTGCCATTTAGATCTTTTGAGTTGAATGCTGAAATAAAAAAAAAAAAATCAGAAATCAAAATCCATCCCCTTACCGTCAGCTAACCAGTATCATTCACTCTTAGAAATAATAACAATAAACCAGCAACTAGAAACTGGAGATTTAATACGTCATTACTAAAAGATCCTGAGTTTACCAGCTACTTTAAAAGAGAATGGTCCTTATATCTAGAAAACAGCAACTTTAGCGTGTGTTCTTCGGGAAGCAGGGAAAGCAGTAATAAAAGGGAAAATAATTTCCTTCTCTTCCAATTAGAAAAAGAAAAAAAGTTTTAGAATTTCAGAGTTAGAATAAAATCCCTAGAGAATGCTTACCATGTCTCCCCAGAAGAACACACACTGAACTATATAAGGAAAGCTTAACTTGAAATGAATAAAATAATATATAATTCTTGGTGCAAAGACTTCGCTTAGAGAAGTGAACATGGTAACAAATCTGTAAGGTTCCTTGCTAATCAGTTAAAAACAAACCGAGAAAACAACAATCTCTGTCAAAGATCCAGAAGGAAATATCAGCCACAACCCTGACAAGTTAAATAAGACTTAAAAAAAATTTATATCAAACATTACCTAAATGACAACAGATGGGAATATTGAACAATTTAACATCAATCAACATGAAAATAAAGTGGGCCTTGGATTCACCTCTTGCAGTCAGTGAACTACATAAAGCTGTCCGGCATATGCCCAACAATAAATCCATTTCAGATCAATAATCCTGAAATTTTAAAATAAAGTGCTTTATTGGACACAGAATTTCAACTCATCAACATTTAAATACCGTGAACATCTATAATGATCTTTTTTCATTTATGGGCACATACTGGCATTTAGAGTAAAAATAATGTAAAAAATATTACATAAAAGAAATTTTCCTTAATGAGGAGTTTAAAATAAAACTCCTTTTTAAAAAAGGTCTCCCACAGACATATTTCCTTTTTCTGGCTTAAAGTCCTGTCCCGTCTGCAGAAGACACAAAATGTCTCAACTTACTGCAGCCACACAGCACTTCCATGTTTCAGAGGCCCCATCCTTGGTAAATATAGAGAATTACTCTTTAAAATACAATTATATTTCTATATTCTTTGCACAAAAAAAAAAAAACAAAAAAAAAACCTCAACACTCAAAATCCCCTTCTCTGAAGTTTTGTATCTATCTGGCAACAAACTCACTGAATTCTAAATAATAGTTAAAAAAAATAATGTTTTTCACCCATTTGGTGCAATCGTGATTTCAAACCAGGAATAGTGGACATGGGATTTAAAGGCTGGAGTTACAAGGGGTTGAGTAAAAAAAAAAAAGACTTGTACAGTAAAGGCACTTTTGTAATAGACATTGTAATAGAAATTTTGTAAAAGTGAAGTCCACATCAGAACCTTTACTATCCAAAAATGGTCGGTATTTATATAGTGATTTTATCCAAAGCACTTTACAGTATACATCACATTTACCCATTCACACACTGATGGCGGTAGCTGGCATGCAATGCACTCACCAGGACCCATCAGGAGCAATTAGGGGTTCGGTGTCTTGCCCAAGGACACCTCAACATGAACTCAACTTGGCCGAGGATTGAACCGGCAACCCTCAGATCACAAGATGACCGCTCTGCCTTGCCGGGCCACGCCGCCCCTATACTTTTGAAAATATTACAATGAACAATCTTCATAATAAAGGTAACTGGCAGCTTCTAAGGATCTCCCCTTCTTTTTTGACTGCATGGGAAAATGACCTCTAAACAGAGTTCTCCGTACAAGATTGGAGCAACGCCTGTCTTGGAGGTCAAGCTCAAACCATTAATACAAAATTCAAACTATTACAATACAAATGGCTTTTTAGAACAGACATTACACCTGTAAAGCTAAACTGCTTTCATTGTAACATTTCTGATGTTTTTATTAATGTAGCAAAGAGAAGGGAACTCTGGTTTACTGTATGTGGACTTATGGAAGAATACTTTTTAATTAATTTCAAGGTTAACAGATCATGTTAATCCAGTTGATACAAAATTAAACATTTTTCATCCATCCATCCATTTTCTGCCGCTTATCCGGAGTCAGGTCGCAGGAGCAGCTGCCTAAGCAGGAAAATCCAGACTTCCATCACCCCGGCCACATTTACCAGCTCATCCGGAGGGATCCCGAGGTGTTCCCAGGCCAGTCGAGAGATGTAGTCCATTCAGCGTGTCCTTGGTCTTTCCCGGGGCCTCTTTCCAGTGGGACGGGCTCGGAACACCTCACCAGGGAGGCGTCCAGGAGGCATCCTGACCAGATGCCCGAGCCACCTCATCTGGCTCCTTTC
>JBAMHW010000018.1:23329156-23352823 GCA_037177495.1 Rhadinocentrus ornatus | reverse complement strand
AAGAAAGAAAGAAAGAAAGAAAGAAAGAAAGAAAGAAAGAAAGAAAGAAAGAAAGAAAGAAAGAAAGAAAGAAATTACAGATAAAATGTGGAGCTAGGAATATGAATATGCTCCAGCTACCTGTCATGACTTTGTCTCTTGTTCCAAATTCAAATAAATTTGTCATCAGGGAAGTCAGGTGTTTTCTATCAGAGCTGAAATCTAATTTAACTAAAGTTTTCATGCATGAAGTAAAGCAGGTCTCCCTCCCTGCTGTATTTGGTTGTCCTACTCATCCATCTTGCATTCTAGCCATCCATCCATCCTTTCATGTTTGTAATTTTGTTGCACTTGTTGCAATGAGAACAAAGTTCTATTCCATTCTGTCTTGCATCCTTACCATGGGATGGACTGGCCATATGGCCCATGGGGGCCGATGTGAATTTTGGGCAGACACAGTTTATTTATGTTCTGACTCAGTTGATTGAAGGCCCAACTGACACTGGGCTGGTGATCTGTCAAAATGTGCTACCTAGTTGAAATGTCCTACGCAAGTGGAATTTATATGTTCATCTGTGCTACCTTGTCAGAACAAAATTTTGTGCACATTGTTCATACAATGCAGTGCTAAGCAATCAAATACTGGTTAGTTAGACAGTGTAAAGATAATTAATATACATAAATGGGGATTAATGATCTTTACACAAACTATTCACATATCATATAGTAAGGAAACACTTAAAATAGTTTAAATAATTTATCTTATATCATTTCTATGAACATGCATATAAATAAATAGAAATTAAGTTTACTTCACATAAAAAACTCTGTACACGGAGGTACAGCTGTGACACCTCGACAGTATAAATTAACCTATTAAAGTACTTTACCTAATATATTTATGAAGGCAGGATGCCCCAATGGTAAAATATTACAATATAATAATAAAAATACATTATATATTTTATGTATAAAATAAAAGTTCAATCGATTCAATGTTTAGTTGAACCTAGTTGAGATAACATCTCCAGAAGAGAAGAGCAGACAGGCTGCTGTAATATTCATCACTGTGCTGGAGTATAGATTATTATTTTATTAACAAATTACTATATTTGAAGTATTAACATGTCTACACTCTCTGATTCCTGCTAACCCGCTGCATGGTTTTAGTGGTTTTGTGGAGTTCCATGATTGGTTTACACATTTAAGGGCTGGGATATACTTGCTGTGAACGCAAGTATACACATCAACGTTTCGCTACGTTTGTGTTTATACTTGCTGCAAACAACGAAAGCATGGCGCTTTATAAATGCTCAATACTGGAGGTCATTGCAAGGGGCAGTACACAGCACTTGGAATTTGAAATAGTGAAAAGCTTCCATTTGTTGCCAACTGTTAATGCACGAGTGTTTATCACTCAACGGGGAGGAAAAATCATACATATGCAGGTAGCTGTGGACGAGGTCCAAGAGACGGTCTTCAAAACTATCCGACGTTGTGTTCAAGTCAATATTGAAACTCGTGCACGTGACAGATTACCTCGCATCGAAATGAGCACCCTATTTTCCAAACAAACACTACACGTAGCAGCCATGATACTTACATGGACGTGTCGCTAACAACATGATCCTACCTGTACTGTGAGTCTTATATTGACTCTTGTCTTGTTTCTTGCTCTGTCCCTTTTTTTCCTTTTCTTCACTTCCTCTGATAATGTCATCTTGTGTTTCTTTGCTGTCACGGCAGGCGTGTTTATATCAACCTGCTAGCAATGCTTGAAGCGAAACTCGGAATTTGACATTATCGCCATGAAAAAAAGCTGATCTTGGGCATGTAGGTGCCTTGTCACAGTGGTGAACCACCAAAAACAACTTCCTTATTTATGAAGATACTTACATTATGCGAACACCAATGCATCTTATCTTGGGGGTCACAGCTCAAAAGGTTTGACAACCACTGCTCTAGATGGTTTTACACATTTGAAGGGGGAGGCTAGCTGCCCATAAATAATTTAATAATGTTGGATGTATAATTATGTCAGTTAGTTGGAAAAATCTAATTTTTACAATAGTGATATATATGTTTTATGTTTATCTTCACATGAACCTAAAACTGTACTAGAACCTCTGCATGGTTAAACACCAAGTGCACATTCTACTATTTCTGCCTCTTTCATCTAAATATCTGCATCCTGTCTCTGAAGTATCATCTGCCCCCCCTCACGTTTTTTTTTTTTTTGAGGAGGGTACTGCAGTGGGTCTTATATTTGAAATGTGTGAGATGCATGTTTTACTTGTAACAGTAGAAATGGGGGCAGAAGTGGGAGAAAAGGAGTTTCACCTTGGTTGTTTCTAGTGAGAAAATGTCATGCTGTTGAAATTAGGTTACTTGTTTTGTGCTGTATACCCACTCAGGTTTGTTTTGACATTTCATCTTGGAGCAACATTTTTTTTCTTTTTCAGCAGCTTGCTGCATACTGCTAACTAACAAACTCAAACAAAAACCTATGCCAGAGTATACCATATGCGTTGATTTGTCACCCACAGAAGGAGAAATAGTTATCTGTCATGGCTTGTGAAGCCAGTTTAAAGCAGACACTTGATCATGCTGGAGACAGATAATAGTATAAATGCTTACTGAAGAGGATTGTGTGAGCCAGATTTTTAGTGGATCTGGAAAAAGTCTAAACTTGACAGGCAACATTAGGCAAAAGCTATATTCAATAAAAATTCAATGATAATAAAATATTTATTTAATATTTACATTTTCTTAAAGGTCCATATAAAGACTTCAGATTTAAAAAAATAATATAAAAAATATATATTTTGGGGCTTTAAAGGTTTTATTTGGGGTTTAGGGCAGGGTTGTCTAGCTCTGTTCCTCGAGGACCGCAATCCTGCAGGTTTTAGATGTCTCCCAACCATAGATGTCTGCAAGTACTTTTTTGCAAGTCCACGTCAAGTCAACCTGTAGATGAACATGGAAATTTATTCTGATTAATAAATATGCTACTAACATAACTTATCCAACAGTTTTTAATGCGAACCAAAATCCATCTGGAACCTCAGAGATAATTTAAATACTAATACTGCAGTTCATAGCATGTTTTCCACAATGTAGAGAGAAGGGCCAATATGCTGCACTTTAGTGCAGCATCACCAACTATCCTGCAGGTTTTAGACATTTCCCTGCTGCAATACATCTGGTCCAAATTACTGTATTTTTCAGATTATAAGGCGCAATATCAATATCAATCAATATCAATGTCTATTTTCATACATAGGGGGAACCGGATTATAAGACGCATTAAGCGAACTCAAATTTAATTTAGCTTATTAACAATATCACACAACAGTGTTCAGTTGTACCACAAAACGTACAAAACAACTTACGTTTTTTTACACTTACTTTTTTTTTTCTACACTTACTATTTCAGTTCATTACTCTTCCACAAATCCATCAAATTCTTCTGTCTGAGTTTAACAGCTGGGCGATTTCAGCATCAATCATGCCCGGACCCCTCTCTTCATTACCCGAGTCAGTCTCGTTGCTGTTACTTTGCTGTTCAGTGATAATTTCGGCCTTCGTGAAAGCTCGGACGACACTTGAGACTGATACCTTAGCCCAGGCATCCACGATCCATTGGCAGATAGTGGTGTAACCCGCCCGCTGTTGCCTCCCTGTCTTGGTGAATTTGTGTTCGCCTTCTGTCATCCAATGCTCCCATGCAGCTCGTAATTTAACTTTGAATGACCTGTTGACACCATTATCTAGCGGTTGAAGTTTTTTGGTTAATCCAGCCGAAATGATGGCAAGCTCTGCATTAGTTTGCTTCACTTGGGTTTTGACAGTATCGGTGAAATGGGCATGGAGTTGCACGTAGACTTCTCTCAGCCACTCAATCATCTTCTCCTCATCCATCCAGCCCTTTGGGTTTGCCTTGATGATAACGGCCGGAAATTTTTCTTTTGCCAAAGTCTTCCTCTTGAAAATGACCATGGATGGTAGTTTCTGGCCATTAGCCTGGCAACCGAGAAGTACAGTGAAGGATGACTTCTTGTTCCCTGTGGTGCGTATAGATACTGTACTGATCCTGGTTTTCCTGACAGTACGGTTCACAGGGATGTCAAAGGTGAGGGGGACCTCGTCCATGTTGGTTATGTGTTCTGGCCGGATCTTAATTTCAGTGATCTTGTTCTTGCAGTAGGCGTGGAAAATGGCCAACTTTTCTTCGTAATCCTTTGGAAGTTGCTGCGAGACAGTAGTTCTTGTGCGGATGGAGAGATAACGCCTTTTCATAAAACGGAAGCATCAAGAAGGATGTCCTCGAAAGTTGTTGCTCTTCATGTCACGTGCTACTGCTGTTGCCTCGAGTCAAATAGATACTGTAGAGACGTGTCTACCTGCTGTTCTCTGTTCAATAACCCACTGTTCAATTTTGTCCTCTAACTGTGGCCATCTTGCTTTGTTCCCTCAGAAACTTTGTTTGGTCTTCTTTACTTGGTGCAGGTCATCTTCCAGCTTCTTCCACTTCCGTACCCACTTCCGTGGGGACGTTGTGGCTCGGCAAGGTGGAGCAGTCCTCTTGTAACCCAAGGATTGCCGGTTCGAGTCGAGGTGTCCTTGGGCAGGACACCAAACCCCTAATTGTGAGCGCCTTGCATGGCAGCTTCCGCAATCAATGGGTGAATGTGATGTACGATGTAAAGCGCTTTGGATAAAACCGCTATATAAATACAGACCATTTACCATTGATTTATTAATGTTGAATTCTCTCACCTTACATTTATACACACCAGTGCGTATTACTCCGCAAGGCTCATGGCTACAGTTTATCAATCAATATCAATGTCTATTTTCATACATAGGGGGAACCGGATTATAAGACGCATTAAGCGAAACAAAACAGTCATATAACTCAAACTTAATCCATCCATTATCTGCCGCTTATCCAGATTCGGGTCGCGGGGGCAGCTGCCTAAGCAGGGAAACCCAGACTTCCCTCTCCCAGGCCATATTCACCAGCTCATCCAGAGGGATCTGGAGGCTTTCCCAGGCCAGCCGAGAGATGTAGTCCATCCAGCGTGTCCTGGGTCTTCCCCGGGGCCTCTTTCTGGTGGGACGTGCTCGGAACACCTCACCAGGGAGGCGTCCAGGAGGCATCCTGACCAGATGCCTGAGCCACCTCATCTTGCTCCTCTTGATGCGAAGGAGCAGTGACTCTACTCTGAGCCCCTCCCAGATCACCGAGGTTCTCACCCTATCTCTAAGGGAGAGCCCGGCCACCCTGCATTGTCTCCCATCACTCCTAGATGGGATCGTCCCGTTGCAGAGAAACAATTTTTGGGCTCTAACTGATTTAGCATTGTGTTGAGTTGTATTTTTCATGCACTATATATTTGTTTTTGTGTTGTATCTTATATAAAAGGCATGTTTAACCTTTACCATTATGACCAGAGAGTGTGGAGCTGAGAGACCATTACTCATGATATTGCCGCAATGTTACAAGGACGCTGCTAATAAAGTTGCATACACAGTGGATTCACATTTATTTATTTAGAAGATGCCAGTTATTATGCCATTCGTTTAGTTCTTTTGTTGTATTTATCTAAAGACATGTCCGTGAATATATTGTTTGACATTAAACTGCTCCGTGGTGCAAAAAAAGTTGGGGACCAGTGGTTTACAGGGTCTGACTCCCAGTTTAACGGGATCATGGCAAAGTTACAAATTTATGCAAACTGTGTTCAGTAAATTTCTTATTCTTCTTCCCAACACATTCAGTTGAGCCAAGCTATTGAAGGTAACACAGCTAGTGACAAGCCAACGTTCACACTGCTGTGACTCTAAGCTTGTTGCTAACATAGATGCTAACATTAAGGTTTCATGTTAGTGACTAACCTCTCCATGTGCGTTTTAAGGTGGATGCGGTGGACCTAATTTCCTGGATTTTCATAGCATCAAAGTTCCAGTTTGCTGATCTCATTTTGGTCCTTTTTTATTAATTTTTTTTTAAAGTTACAGGCACTGCAGCCATAGATGTATTCACTGGTACTGTCAATGTTTTGATTGATTGCACGTGCACTGTGGACGCGTCTGTGTGACGTTACGTCAGTGTTACGTCTGGGAAAATTACAGCAGACAGGAGATTGGACAGAAAGAAGATCATGAAAAACAAATTGTTCGCGAGTAGTAAATCACAAGTCCAAATCAAGTCTCAAGTCACTGGAAATGTGACCTAAGTGCGACTCAAGTCCAAGTCCCCATCTCTGCTTCCAACTCACCTAATTCAAATTAAATGTATCTCCTCAGCTCAATGTCAAGTCCTGCCCAATAATATTGACCCATCAATCTGTGCTGCAGCAGTAAACAGTCAAACCCTGAAAGCAGTAGCCATCGAGGACCAACTTTGGACACCCCTGCTTAGGGTAATTAAATCAACTTCTTAATACACAGAGGCACAAGTTCAATATAAAAAAAAATCAAAGAAGCTTCTAGACTATTTTTTTCCAAGCAGGTGAGATAGCCACAAAGAAGTGTGTGCACTTCAGAGACGTCCTATTAAAGAATCTTTGTCTATTTTTCCATTTCCTCTGTTCACATTTAGCTGCTGAGCTAACTCACTAACCACAAGCTTTTCGTTTTTGATAACCAAATTGACTTTCTGTTCACAAGACACAACTCATGTTTCTTTTGTGCATTGCTGTTGATTTGCATGTGAACTGTTCACTTCCTGAACATTTTGATAACTGCTTTTAATGCTGCTAACAAATTTACCCACTTTTTTTCTCATATATTTAATACAAATCCTATTTTTTACCGAGATGGAGATTGTAAAGAATAGTGAGACACCAGGTCAGGTAGGAAAAACAAACAAGTAATATTTTTAACACAAAATAATAACTTTTGAATGGAGAACGCATTCACACGCCCACTTAATAGGTGCTCTGCAAATTTCCAACACATAAAAAGCTCTCTCTTACCTGGAAAACTCAAATTCTTATATAAAAAATCTTTTGGTTGACTTCAGCTCTGTATTCAGTACCATCAGCCCAAACAAACTGGTCAACAAACTGGGAACATACTCCTTTCTGTCTATGAAACAGAAGGTAAGACTGGGTCCTAAATCTTCCTCCACATTCATCCTCAGCACTGATGTTGTCAGGGCTGTTCTCAGCCAGAGTCCTATTCCTTGTTCACTAGTGACTGCAAGCCGTTCACAGTTCTGCCACTGATTAAGTTTGTTAATGACACAACAACAACAACAAAGTGGCATACGGGAAAGAGGTCCAGGTAATGTCTGCATGGTGCAGAGAAAATGACCTGAAGCTCATTACAGAAAAAACCACTGAGCTCATTGTGGACTTCAGGAAAAACACAAAAGAGCCTCATGACAAGCTTGAAAGCTGCTGGAGAGGGCCTCCTATTATAAAATCCTGAGGGTTCACATATCAGAAGATCTGACCTGGAGCCACAACACCACCAACCTGATTGAAAAAGTTCTGAAGCTTTCCTCAGGAAGCTGAAAAAGAACTGCTTCCCTAGATGTGCTGGCAAATGTTTTGTACTTTTGAAAAGTATCCTTACCTATGACTGCACAATCTGGTTCTCCAGCTACACTACAGTTGAGAGGAAAAGTCTGCAGAGGATTGTCAAAACAGCTCAGTGGATTGTTGGCTCTTCCCTCCCTACTCTCAGTGACATATATCAGAGTGTCCCCACAGGCAGCCTCCCAGGATTGTGAAGGACCCCTTGCACCCATTGCATGTTTAAGAGACTCCCATCAAGCAGGCTGAGAACTGTTTAAAAATAACAAAACAAAGACTGAAAAACTGTTGGAGCAGTGGAGACTTGTGAACCCAGCTTTTCACAGTCTCTAATGATAAACAAACAACATTTATTTTTTACATTTTATTGTTATACACAGGTTTGGGACCAAACAGATTTGTGTAAACACAGATGGCAGAGTAGCACTGCTGCTCTGCAAACATGCTGTTAACACTAAATCATGTGCAATCGTGAAAGCAATGAAAGAAATCGATTCTAAGTATAAATACTTAGAATGAGATGCATTTACTGGCATGTAGTAGGAGTGACACAGACCGAGAGGGGGTCTGTTAGCCTATTTTACCTTTTAAGTAGCTAAACAATTCCTGTAACATTTATTCTGAAATTCTCTATGGATAAAAAGTAAAGTTTAACACACTTTATGTGACCAATTTATTCTCTATTTTACAGGTAAACTGGCAAAATAAACTTAAGATCACAATAAGTCATGTCAGTGATTCAAATCAAATGCGGATTCTGTTAGCAGCTCTGAAATCCTTGATGTCAAAACCTCCTTAAAGCAATGATACATAACTTTCCAATCTCATAACTCCATGCTTCTGACTCGCATCACTATAAACAATTTAAACACATTGAACGTCATTGTGAAATATTCAACAACAAAATTATAAAGTAAGTTAAATGTTAAATCTGAGTTATTATCTATCTGCAACGTTGTTCTTCATTCTGTGTTATTACGAAGGGATACTGCCTCAGACCTCGGAAATCAGTCGAACATTCTGAACAGTGACATGCTCTAGGAAATGTTTGGCAGCAAAATAAAACAAATGTTTAAACAAAAAGGCTTGAGAAACTAATCTGGTGTACTTCAGGGTGTTATACTCCTCTTTGGAGGTCAGCAGGGGTTCTGAAATCCCAGATCAAAGATGGCTGAATCAGATCTGCAGCCGCAATGTTGCATGCTTTTACAACAGGAATATATTGATTAGACTATCAACAAGTTATTTCATCTCATGCTGGCACAGAGCGCACATAAATCTCAGCATTTACCAAAACATATGAGGCAGCATTTCTGGTGGTCTTTTGTCAGTCATTGTGTTTTGTTTGGTGTGTGAGAAGCTGAAGGATAAACAGCCTGCTGAATGGATTCATGACAACACATGCATGTGTGCACAGGACTGTGTGTCTGTCACTGCTGTTTGATCACAGCAAACTGAGAACAACTGTAGTACCACACTGGAGCTAACCAAAAAGGAAAGTATACACATACACACACACATAAATGCAGCAGTGTGTGTGTGATTCAGTCAGCAAAATGGTACCAAATGGTAATGCAGAGGTTACGACAGATGAGACAAAGAAAAGTTGGCCAGGCAAAGATGGAAAGCTTGGTCGACCTTTAATGTTTCCATTTGTTGTGACAGACATAGGCCATAAATTTAAATGAGCCTTTCAAAATTTCAATATTAATAAATATTTCTGTGCAGCTGTGAGTTGATGAAAGTCTCTTAACAAAGCAATGCAGTGTTTGTCTAAGTGTTTAAGGTCTGACTCTCACTAGAACATTGATTTGCAGCAGCAGATGTGCAAGTGTTGTTTTCTTATCAAAACATCTGCCAAGTAACATATTTGAGCTATTAACTGTAAAATAAACAAACAAAAAAAAAAAGTCTGTTCACATTTATTACTTTTCGAGTTACTTTTTGAGGAGAAAAGCAGCAGTATTTGTTAACAGTTGTAATTTCTTATAAGAGATAAACTAATCTCAGTAACATGTTATCTGTGCATCCAGAGTCAGATTTCTTATTCTGTCACCATGGAATACATTATTATATAAACAGTATATATTTATATATATTAACATACCGCTTGAACTGACATGCATCGCCATGCTACCATGAATATTTGGATTCTGATCTCTTTCCAGGGCACCAAAGATGGTCACTTTGTCTAAACACTGGCATAGGGTGTGCTCTAGTATCTGCTCTGACAGCAGCAGATGCTGACAGGACATTTTCAATTGTGGTTCAAGAGTACTCATTTGAGAGCATAGAGCAAGTACCTACAACCTACCTTCGTGTGGGAAATGGAAAGCCACAGCAGTTTGAATTTTACCGAAGTTAAAGACAAGTTATGGACAACTTTTTTCCTTTATTTGATCCAGTTTACTGTCTATTTGTTTATTTTTGCTTTTACTTTCTGTTTGTTAGGTTCAGGAATCACAACTATATGATTAGGTTTAGGCAGAAAAGCCATTTCATTAGATTTGGTTTTGCTTTGATTCTGTTTAATACAAAGCTTTACCACTTTTCATGGTACACAGAAATATACTTTGAACAATACTCTCTGCCTAATCCAACAGTTTTCCTTTGCTTTGACTTTTGACGCCAAGGAGATGACAAAAAAGTAGCATGTTTTGTCTGAGTGACTATGGAGGGAATGCCTATTGTCAACTAATCTTGCTGAAATTAGTTTCAGGTGGATAGCTTTGGTGATGGCAGACTATCACCACAAGAGGGCAGCGTTTTACCACATGAGCTTTAAATTTCCATTCTTTTTGTAGATTCAAGATTTATTTAATTGTAAGCTTTATTTATCCTAAGAGGTAAAATGTAGTTTTTCTTTAAACAATTAACAAAAGACTTATTTGTCAGACTGAAATGCATCCCATTTCACACTCCCTTCAACATTGTTCTTCAATGTGCAGGTTCAATGGTTGTGAAAGGCTGTGTTTTAACCCTAATCAAGTATGTTTGAAGTCTAACCCTAAATAGTTCATTGTTATTTAAATCAACGTGGTCCTAATAGGCTCCAAAGAAACACAAACTTTCTATTAAAACCAGCCAAAAGTTATGGTATACAAAATTATGAACCTCACAAGGAGCTTCAAGTCCTCAGACCTACACCAGTCCTCCTCCCATCTTTTAATCTACTCTGTTAATTTACACTTGCTTGATTTTTGTTTCGAATTAAAACCATTTTATGATCTTCTTCATATCCATTCTGTCATCTTAGGGCCTTTTTTCCATTCTGAGCCAATGTGAACTACATGTGGACAAACAGCATTTCAACAATGCACTTCTTTATTCGACCTTTATTTTGCCAGGTAGTCCCATTGGAATTACAAAATCTCTTTTTCATGGGGGCCATGATCCAAGAAAGCAGCAGTCCAAATTCCATTACAGGCAGTAATTATTATAAAAAAGCATAAATAAACAAACAAACAACATAAAACATACAGTTTAAGCCATGTCAAATTAAAGTTAGCAGCAAAGTGTGTAATTTTTTGCACATTTCCACAGTTTAGAAACTTTGTATTCAAATTCATATTAATCTATTCATAATAAAGTTGAAGATCCAGTGCCCTTTCCAGCATTTGATTTTTAAATTGAGTGTGTTCATACAGAAAGTGTGAAGAACAATAAATGAGATACTGTCCAAACATTAGTGTGTGTGGAGTCTGTTTAACACATATCTGTGACCTCTTTCAGCATGGTGTTACGTCTTCAGAGTCACAGTGCCATTGTGTCCTGATCTCTCACATTACAACCGGCCAACATCATGAACACACACGCACACACACACACTATTGGCCCAGGTGGTCAGTATTGTCTTATTGGGGGAGGCGGGTGTCATGGTTGGATGCATGGGAACTGCATGGGGCTTTCCATTGGAACTCATTGGCTAGTAGTCAATAAGCATGTACACACGTATATGCACACTTTTAGATATACTTTTTAAAATGCCAATTATATATTTTTTGTGTTTAAAATAAGTCATTTTAAAGCCTTAAATGCTATTTAATTATGTTTTTTTTTTCCTTTACTGACCAAACTAATTGTTTGGTCTGTCCTGAGACAGTTATAAGTCATTTGTTCATACTCACTTTATATGATTTATCATCCTGTCCGGTAAAATATATTTTTCTATAAGCAGCACGAAGAAAACATGCCTCATTTAAGTGTTTCCACATTGAACCAGACGTCATTGTTCAGTTGTCTATTGTTTGATAAAGCTGAAAGTGATCTTGGATGGAGCCCTCAAGAGTTGCATTTTCTACCACAGGCCATGATGAAACTTAAGATCAAGAGCTACATGTTTTTCATCAGGACCTTGACAATGCTTTGCTTACTTCCTGGCTGGATTTACTTTATAAGTTTAAAAATGACCTCAGTTTGAACTAAAATACATTATATTTACAAGATGACTAACCCCCATGGAAGGCAAGTAGCTGGATGCTACAAAACAAAACAATGGTCATTTGCTGGTTGGCTGCATGGCCACTGGCAAGTTCTTTGAAAGTAATTACAGACTGTGTAAACAACAGGACAGTCTCTGATTGTCAGATATTGGTCACAGTTTCATTTGGTCATATCAAAAACAGTAGTGGAGACCTCTGGTAGCTACATGAGAGAAAATTATCACCTGTCTGAGATCATCTGGTGTGACTGAGATCGACATTACAGCGTTGTGTCACATTGCCATAACATTTTTCATTGGCCTACAATTGTCTGAATATATAATCTTGTACTTTTAAATGCTATAAGGAGAATTCCACACATCCTTGTATCAATAAATAAATAATTAAAAACCTGTTAAAACTGTGATACATTATTTTTACTGCAATAATTAATCATAAAAAGTATTTAATCCACTTGCCATTAGATGTGTGAAAATCTCTGATGTTGGATGCTGAGGAAGCAGGTTGAGGAGAGCTGATTCAAAGACCAGTGTTGTTGGTGAATTGGACTCTGATGGTCAGTGAGTAAGGGCCGTTGCTCACGCTAATGAAAATATGAGACAACTTCTAGCACATTGTATGTGCAAATGAATAACAGGACCATAACCAGCAATAGCTTCTTTCCGCCACCAGAAACACAGGAAATATTTTCCATCAAACTACACATCTCCCACTCTGACTCTCATTTATTTATTTGAGAACTTAATTTGCACAATAATTCATCATTATGCAGTATAATTATTATTTACACTGTCAATTGTTTTGTTTGTTTGTCTTTTATTTAACAGTTAGCAGTTTGGACAAAATTGGACTATATTTTTATGATATTTCTGCAAATTGTATGGAGGGAAGACCAAAGCGTGGAATAACACACCAAGTGTGACACTGATGGCTCAAAGGCTTCCTCTCTATGCAGGTTAGGACTGAAACACAGAGTCTAACTTTTCGGCCTTATTTTAATTTTAGAAGCTGTCTGAAGGCAAATAGCAACTCAATTTTGTGACGTTTTTAACTTAGAGTACTCTGATAGTTTTAAAATGCCCGACGTAAGACGAAGAGTGTCATTAATATTAATACTGCCCTCTGGTTTTCTTGTAGAGGTTTCCACTTCTGCCCTTTCAGCTGAGTCATCCATATATCCATTTTCTATACTACTTAGTCCAGTTCAGGGTCGTGAGGGAAGAGACATGGTAGACCCTGGACAAATCGCCATCGCAGGGCCTCGGCTGTGTCACATGTTTTTAAAGGCCCCCTCTGAGACAACATATTAAGTGCGTTGATGAAAATTCAAGAAGTATTTTTTGTCATTTTGTAACAAATAAAATTTCTTCATCTGAATGTCAAATATATACACCTTAAAATTTATTTATTTAATTAATTAATAATTAGAAACACACAACATACCAATAATGAAAATACTAAAAGAAAACTGGTAAGAGACGCTAAAAGTGAAGATAATTAAACAGAAATTTATTTAATAAAAAATGGTGTGCATATATTTGCAGTCAGAAATGCAAAATGAACATTAATGTGGTTATTACTCTACTGATGAGTGCATATGGATTATAAACTGGACTGGGTTAAGAACACTTTCCAAGAAGGGCCAGAGCCGTCTCCATTTTTTGAGGCGGCTAAAGTCATTTAACATCTGCTAAACACTTCTTCGGATGTTTTATGAGTCTGTTGTGGCTCGTGCTATCCTCTATGCTGTTGCATGCTGGAGAATTAGGCTGAGGGTTGCAGACACAAACAAACTGAACAAACTGATCCGCTAAGCCAGTAATGTTGGGGGGATGGAGCTGGACTTACTGACGGTAGTGTCGGAGAGGAGAATGTTGTCCATAATGAAGAAAATACTGAACAATGCCTCCCACCCGCTTCACGACCTGCAGTCACAGGAGTACGTTCAGTAAGAGACTGATACCACCTAAATGCTCCACTGAACGACACAGTAAATCATTTTACCTATGGCCATCAAACTGTACCACTCCTCCATATAGCAACAACACCCACTGTTATACATTTGCACTTTGCACCACATTAACATTTTTACCGTTAATCATATTGATAATTATTACTCACTGGCAGGATTTATCCTGTAACTGTTTATATGGATATTGTTACTAATCTGTAAATATTTCTCATTGTGATTGATATCTGTATCTTATCTTTTCTTTATTTGTATGGAGCAACTGTGTGCACACAATTTCCTCAGGTATTAATAAAGTATTCTGATTCTGATGATGAGGCTTTTAACATATGTTAATAAGCAGCTAACGTTTAGTGTAGTGAAACACCACAGTGCAAAAAAGATGGACACATTTCATGGTCAAACTGAAACATAAATCACCTCTTGTCTGATTTTGTTTGCCCATCTCAACAAAATTTACCTCTGGCCATCAGTTTGCTTGCTCAGTTACATAAAATAGTTGGGAGGCACTACAGTGTAATTTACTAGTCTATCTCTTCTAATGTGCATAATGGTTTCTACTGTAGTGTGTAATCTGTAATTACCCTCAAACTCCCTGGAGGTATCTAAATTATGCCATAAAACTCTGCAAGGTTTTAATGTTCCAGCAACTATCAACAGTGATTTACCCCTTTAAGCAAATATGTTGAAGAGGGACCAGGCAAACACAGACGTCAGTTTTGTAAAACTTTAATGCACTTTACTGAAATCACCATGCAGACAGCTCCTCTCTGCCTTATAACGTCCTCCCTGTAAACTTAGTAGATGTGGTAATTGATGAGATTAGCATGTAGTGTAGTGATAATAGGTGAATGCAAACATCAGCATGCTAACATTTATCACTTGCAAATGTTAGAATGCTACACAGAAAAAAAGTACAAGTCAAAGTGATTACTTTGGTAGTTTTGAACAAAGTTATTAGAAACTGAAAATCTTCTTTCTTTGACAAACATTGATACAAGTTACATGCAAGTAAGTTTGAAGATTTCCTTTGATATTTTTACCTGTTTTGTACAGAGTCTAATATAGTACAACTGTCTATATTTATGGGTCTGAGTTCATCCCTACAATCACCACAACATCTCCAGTATCACCAGCAGTCGCACCATCGAACTCAACATAGCTCCAAACTGTCATGCAGACAGTAAACCATTAAGAAGCAGAAACAGCAGATATTTAGAGCCATTCACACATATTTTCCCACACTCGGAAGCATTGATTAGTATTGATCGTATGTAAATGCAATTGTTTGTCTCACTTTTGTCTGTCTGTATTGATTTGTGCATGTGAGACTGCTTTTTTGTCTTCTACACCCTGCAGCTGTCAGGGCCCGGATCGTATGGATGTGTTGCTTTCAGGAACCTGATGCTGGAATGAGGCACAGTAGGCCCACTACAACCACCCGTAAAAACCGTGGCCTCCATTTTGCAATGGTATTACAGTCTGCACACCACAATATGTAAGCAGCATGCCATAAATAAAAAAATTATAGTCATGTGATATTATTTATACTACTTATTCCAATTCAGGGTCCCCTGGGAAGCTAGAGCCTATCCCAGCAATTAGCAGGCGAGAGGCACACTGGACAGGTCACCAGTCCATCGCAGGGGTCATGTGATATCATTGACTTAAAATAAATACCATCCATTGCACACAGCAGTTAGCGGTGCCGTGAACTTTTTATGTTTTATTTTGATTGGCAGGCTATTTGCACACAGTTTTTACTACAAGCTTAATTTTTTCACGTCTGTTCTTTACATCTGTCTCTGCAAGGTTTGTATTGGACAAGAACCACCTTCTAGACATTTGACATCCAATCAACAGGAAGGTGCAAACCATTTAACTGCAGCAGTAAACATTAGTATACCACTCTCAGCACAACTGCAACTAAAAGAAATTAACACGTGCTATATACCACACAAAAAAGGGCAGAGGTAGATAACACAACAGGAATTACTGTATTTTATCAGAAAATATCCACACTTAAAAAAAAGAAAGACTGCTAGAAGATTTTTCCAGAGTCATCGGTCTTCAGATAAATCTTGCTGTAATACAGTTTTATAATGATTCATAACTGCAGTACTACTTAATGTGCTCTACTTTCACGTCAGTAGTCGTGTTTTGAGTGTAGGCTCAGTTTCGTCCAAATTGTGAATGTCTAGTATGAATATTGAGTTGTTTGTGTGTAGAAGGGGGGCAGCACATGGAGTAAAATAGGAAAGAAGGGTGGGTAGCTAAGCCAGAATAACAAGCAGATTTGACTACAGTATCTTTTCTGTAATCGTTCTTACTGTTTTTATGTCTTTAACTTTGATTTTTGTTCACCATACGGAAGTGTATAAAGCTGAAGAAAGTTTATTTGATGACAGTGGGCGATAGACAGCTATTAATGAAGCAAGAGCAAAGCACAACCAAAGAGGCGGGGCGATTGTGGGAGCTTATTCTGCACACGAGAGCTTTGCAGCAGAAAGACTCAGAAGGAGAGAGGAGGAAGGAAACTCAGAGCAAACAAAGGGCTGGCTGGAGTTTGTTTACCTCCTCTGGTACAGTTTCCACTCGGACGAGGCGGATTATTTAACCACCGCTGCATCATTTTTGAGCCATTATTTTTACATACTTTGGGATTAATCTTTTTCTTTATTTTTGTGTACTTTTTTTAATCACTTCGCCCCGTTGATCTCATTGGATCTTACCTTATGTTATAAAACTTGTTGGCGATGTCTCGTTACTAATATGCATCGTCCGTCCAGGTGAGTGAGGACATAGCCAAACGGAGTGTGTGTATGTATTAGTTGTTACGCGGCTATTTTACAGGAGCGTTGAGCCGCCGCGCGATGCCGGCATGACATGTCACGCTGCAGACACAGACAGCCTACACAGGTCTGGAGCTTAATTAAGCTGTTTTTATAAACCGGTAAACTGATAACTTAAATAACTTGGCTTTACAGTTTAAATACTCTGCTCTCTAATTTAATAACATGTGTTAGTTTATATTTTATGACAAGGTTATTAAAAAAAACTTTTATCGTGTTTTATTCGTGCATCCTTCTAAATGCCCTAAAATAATTGACATCTATTAGTCTGATTATGTGTATTAAAACCACGATTCTGTTTTATGTTTTTTAGTTTCCTCAGCTATATCGAGTTGAACGTGTGCGCGTTTTGCAGCGGTCCTTTTCACGTCTCTTGTCGGCAACGCAGCGCAAGAGCTTGAGTTATTAATCGGAACAATCAGGTCAACAGAGACGAGGTCTATTTTACACGGTCAGTGTCAGTGTGTCAGTTTACAATGGCACACAAGTGTTTGCCGCTTTGTCTCCAGCTATTCGGAGAATTAAAAAAAAGTTTTTATTGGTCACTTTAAGAATTAGCGTCACATTTTTAAAGCAGTCACAACTTCATTTGTGGCTTTTTATTTTTATTAAGTCTCGTGAAAACAGATAATTACTGAACAGTAAATAATTTAGGCTATTGGTGAGATTCTGGAGACGAGCTTTGGAGAGGTAAGTTCAGGCGCAGCCTGCAGGAGGCGCGCAAACACTGACAGAAAGATATAAATATAACAGGCGCGATTCACGAGGCTTTTACCTTCTATTTAACAGCTGCTAAACTACATTGTGATATTTGTATTATTAGTAAAACCGAAACCTTATCGTGTAATCTGAAATGTCACTTTTTATCCGTTTCCTCGCCTACGGAGAGGCACGGCATTGTATCCTCTCTCATACGTTGACGGGGCAGATGTGCTGCTGGATCGAACAATTTTCTTGAACATTTGGTGCTGCAACCTCAAAGCTTTTTTTTTCCCTCATTCTTTGACAGTTGCTTTTCTTCTCGTTTCTCCTCCTGATTAGCGTCAGCGCTTTTTCACGAAGCACGACCAACAAGCTTATCTACCCTCCTGATTTTCAGATCTGCACCGAAACCCCACATGGAAAGTTCTTTTTTTTCATATGGCTGAAGAACAAACGTGTCGCTGTCGCTGCTTCGCCGTGCGTAAAAATGAGTACAAGGCAGGTAGATATTTATTTTCCGCTACACACGAAGTTGGCTCTAAAAACCAATCTTTTTTTTAGACAAGTGTTTCTTTGCCGCCGGGAATCAGTTTGCTTAGAAAACTGCATGTTAACTTTGGCAAACAGGAAGCGCCACTACAAACGGCATGTGCTCATTTTCATGTTTATTTGTTTCGTAACAACCACGAAGTGTCTAAATTTTGGAGGTTAAAAAATTATATTCTGAAATCATCAAATCAAGTGACGTTACAAATGTAGCGACTAATGGACTTGTAGCCACTTAAATGAATAAATTCAGAGATTACTTAGCAGAAATATTCATTTAAAGTGAACTTCAAAGTGGATTGGCAAACTACTTAAAATATCCCAATCTAACTGCAGTTTCTTGAGGCAGATTTCTCTCCGGCTGTTTGTGACGCAGTTGAAGTCACTCCAGCCGCTTCCTTTATGTCGGCTGACTTTTCCTCCTCCTGAAGTCCTAAAGATTTGCCATACTCAGCTATTTCTGATAAACAATGGAGACGCGCCGTGCGTCAGTTTTGACAGGAAACCTTGGCTACCACCCACAGACTAGTCAATCACTCGTTTAGACTTTATAGCGCGTCTGCTGCTCTCAGCTGACCTGGTCAGTAAACTAAAAAAAAAAAAAACTGTATGTAGAACTTCCGCTAAAGTAGAGCTGATGTAAACGCATCAGCGTTTCCACTATACTTAAAATGAATCAGGGGTAAAGAAATCCCTTAGTTCTAAAGGGAGCAGCAGCGCTGCGCAGCTCCAGGTGCTGCAGAGACTTGGGGACTTAGGCTGTTTGCGCAGAATGATGAAAGCCCAGGCTGATGGTACCGCTATGTTCATCCAACAGACCATTAAATGCGTCCGATGGCTCGAAAGAAGTAACCACGACAGAGTACAGCGGAGGAGATCCACCACCCGTGGTAGGTGCTTCAACGCAAACACCCAGTTCGAACTACTTTCCCCAACCGGGCGCCGGAGGAGGAGAGCCGGACTCCCCGTCTTGGTACAGAAACCCAACCAGCTTAGTTCGGGGCAGACCAACTTTCCATTTTCCACTCTTCCGCCGTTCATCCAGTGGATATTTCTCCTTCGACAGCGAGTCGTCGCCGAGCTCCCCGCTCTTCACAAAGCCAGTGACGGCTGACAAAGCCACGCAGACTCCCAGCCCTGCCGGCCAGGTGATGAACCACGCCCTGCAGCGAATGGCTGATGAGGCGCACGGCGGAGGACCTGGAACACACCGTCAGCACGGTGAGCACAGGCGCTTTGCCAACATAACAGTTGATTAGCATGGGTGGATGCTTGTCATCTCAAAGTCCACTGACAAGTAGATGACGAATAAACCAACAAATAACTTAACAAACAGGTTTAATTTCTGAAAGAAGTGGTCAAATCCCTCTTGCAAGAGCTTTTGCTGGGTTTTTTCTGTATCTCGTTGCCTCCTTAAGAGAAAAAAGGCACATCTATGCGAACACACGTATAAAGATGGTTATTAAAAAGCTTGAAATAATTTCCAGTTATTAATTTCGGGCAGGTCGAGTAGGTTTTGAGTGTGGTTATTATGTTTGCGCTTTTACTAAAGAAAAAAAAGCTGTGCCTCTTGTCTAAGTCAGCCAATACAAGCCAATGTGATGTTTTTACTGGCTGCTACTTTTGTGTGGGTGTACAGTAAATATGAAACCAGATAGGAGCCCAACAAAAGATGTCTGAAGCTTCTTTTATCAAAGATTTTGGTGGGGTAGTGTTGAGTGTTAACTATAATAATAAAAAGGTTCCATAAAAACATACTCAAGATGTTTTTTTTCCTCCTTTTATTCCATCAGATCCTACTCTCTATGAGAGAAGACAGATTTTCCCACTATTCTTAAATAATTGGGATCTTTCTGATGTGCAAGGAGTAGGATATCTTCCTGCTGGTCATTAAAGGGAAAGTTAAAATAAATCCAGTTTGTTCCACTGTAGTTGTATCTGTTTCCCACTGAGTAATATCTGCTGCCTTCCCAAACCTCGCAGGATAATTTTAAACCAAGCTCTCAAGCGTGCTGTCAAAGGAAATATACAACTTGTTTTTATACAATGAATTCTCAATTTCACTTCATTGTGTAAGCGGTTTGGTTTATTTTAGACAAATACATAATTATATGTGGTGTGATAACTACTTTATATCTTAAACTCTGAGAATACACTGGACTCAATCAATTTTTGGTTATGACTTATATCCAAAGCAGCAGAACCACACCCAAATATGCGTGTCTGTGCTGGGACACGCTGATCCAGGCCTGAAATTGAAGGAAACCTGTTTCCTACATTACCCACAATCAGCTTCAGCAGTAGATTCAGGCTTAAAATATATGATTAGTTAATTCCTTTAACTTTTGTCATTGTTTGTGCTGATGTGCAAACTGGACACACACTCCCATTTAAGGAAGACGTGAGTAAGTAACATCTAAGTTGACAAATTTAGGTTATTTCAAACGTTATAAAAGGTCTGGAAGTGAATAAGTTAGCTGAACTTATCTGGAGATTTCAGATTGAAGCAGTTCAGGCTGAAAAAGATGAGATCAGTGGAAATTGCAGATGACATATAACAGGAAGTGGAAGCAACGAAAGTCCAGTCCTCTGCTTTTCCCACTGCCCTTTCATCTTCAGCCTTTCTCACAAGTTGGATATTTTCGTTGTTACCTGGGTGAGCTGTATGTTTCTGTGACACTTACCTGAAATCACAGTGTAAGCCGGATCCTGTTGCAGAGAGGGCGTAGACAGGCATCATTAATGAACATTTAAAGGTTCAGACATAGAAACAGCCCGTTCTCAGTAGAGCCACTTTGGAATGGCTGAGATTAAGATTAAGGTTGAATTTGGGGTAAAACACTTGGAAAACAATGTTGTTGGACCTCTGACACCCATATAAAATTGTTGAAAAAATGTATAAAATGGAACCTTTAAGTTTTAAAATGGCAAACTACTTTGCTCGTAATGTGCAACAGCACCTGCTGAAGTTCTGTAATGTCACATTGAAACATCAGTTTTATGGGCCAGACAGACGCCCAGCTTGGCTTGAATCATTTGGAGCAATAAGTTTATTCCCATCTTTCAAGAGGTTCGACCCCCGGCCTGTCGAGTTCATGTTGAGGTGTTCTTGAGCAAGACACTGAACCTCAAATTGCTCCTGATGGGTCGCCCTGCATGGCAGCTTCTGCATGATTGTGTGGGTGAATGTGATGTATAATGTAAAGCGCTTTGGGTATCATTCCAGGTACAGTAAAGCGCTCTATAAATACAGACCATTTACTGCACGGTTGTTTGCTCTTTTTCATGGAAACTGGATGAATAGGGAAATATGGCAGATCTGGCAGAAAATTGCATGGATTCACCATAACATTTGATCATGTAGTTCTTTAGTATGTCCTGGGAAAGAGAGATGGTAGCACAAAAATGTGGCCACATTTGTTTTAGATTATCTCTGAATGTGGTCTGAGCTGTCAGATCTGAACATGTCCTCCTCTGTCCTGATTGTATTTATGCCTCTACTTGGATTGTTCATTTGTGATTCAGATCAGGCTGGAAACGGACAAATTGATAAAACGCAACAATCATCATCACCTTATCTTGACTGACAATAGAGGACACCAGATTTGTTGTTGGCTCTTCAACAGCTCTCACAGCCTGGATCTTGTTTTATTTTTTATTTCTGCTGTTTATTTCAGCACAAAAACAGAGCAAAGCACGCAAGTCTGTCACCTCCAGCAACAGTGATCTAAAATAGTGCTCCATTGGGCTTGTTTTTATCAGTGCAACTAACAAATAAAGACTCAAGCTTTCAACTGTGATGCTTTTGGCCAAACTTGCCCATCCTGTTGCTTGGCAACAATCTAAACTATGCCACGAGGCTCAGCTATGGCACATAAAATAAATGTGTGAAAACAACAAAGTGAATCCCCTTGCAGTGTTGCTTCAGAGTAAACCCACTATTTCATGATTTGATATATTTTCCAAATAGAGCAAGGTTCTTAGGTACAAATAAACAACCATTTCTGGAAGTTAAAAATAATTTGCTGTAGCTATGTGTCCATCTGAGAATAGTGGTGTTTGTTTAAAGTTAAAAAAAAGTCAAAGTAATCTCTGCAGATTGAAGTAAAACCTCCAAACTTAAGCATATTTTAGTCTCAGTTTGTATGCCTCTGCTTTTTTATGTAGTAGGAGTGATTAGGTTCACTGATTGTCTTATGTTTCTTTTATTCTCTTTCACGGCAGCCAGACAGAGTAGATGGCAATCAGCACTCGTGTGTACGTGTCTTCATTAAGTGCGTATTTTAAGCAGTCAAAATAGACCTGCAGCTCTTTTGTAAGTCCCAGACAGAAACGTTTTGCAACACAACCAGTCCGCTACATCTGTGAAGATGCAGGGGAGATGATAATACACGGAGGAGTACCATATCTCCTGTGTTATTGTCAAGCCTGTGAGTGTGTTTGTATTTTAGAGGGTCAGATAGAGCACAGGGGGGTTGGGAGAATCAGTTTATTATCTTGTTTGTGCTCAGTATCACAGCACTTCCTCCTCCTGCACCAGGAAGAACACACTTGCAGTACGGTCAGCATTCTTCAGTATCAAAGTGGAACTGCTGAGGGATTTTTCTCTTGATTTTTACATGGTTTAATAATGCAACCTTGGGGCTGATTGCACAAAGATAGAACTTGCCTGAGGCTATGATCTGATGAATAAACCTTAGACAGGAACCTAAAGCAGACGACAAACTAGCTGGACTTTTTATTTTTGATCATTTGGCACTGTTATTAGCTTCTGTGTAAATGCTTTCTCCTTACCTCTTTGCTCTTGAAATGCACACTTTTCAGTGTCAGCAAACCACAAATGGTGAGTTATTCGATTGCAGCACATGTTTTTTTTTTTTACTCACACTAGTTCGGAAATAACTGAATAAGAAAAATAATAATCTATGATAAATAATTCATCCTAATCAGAATATTTTTGCAAGAAGGTAAAAGAAATTGACATGTGAACTTTGACTAAGTGGCCAATTTCCTTATCAAGTTAAACACATATTATCATTTACACAGTATATCTAGCATTTTAACATCCTCTAACAAAATACTCACTTGTTGCATCACACTTCAGCCGTGCAGCTGGTGCATAGCCTGATGGATCAATTACTGAGTTGGTCTCTGCAATTTTGGAGGATGTGAGAATTATTAAATCTGGGTTTCATAATGACATGCATGAGTCATAAGCGGAGATCGGTAAGAGGCCAGGGCCTTTCATAGTCATACAGTTGTTCACACTGAAAATAAAACAGATTAACCACGAAAACACACACATATACACACATTCGGCCAGCTGGTAGAGCCCCTGTCATGTGAGACAAGTGTTTTTAATATTGTGCATCCATTAAAATGTGTTCCTTACATTTATTCACTAGTTACCTTCCCCCCTTATAACCTATTAATTTAAAGATGTTTCTCACTGTGAACACAAGTATACTTCAGGGGTTTTCTTTCTTTTTTTTCTGTTGATCTGATTTCCTCAAAATATTTCTGCTAATAGGATGTGAATTGCCTGTACAGCTCTGTAGCTGACACCAGTAAAGGCACACATGGCTAAGCCAAGACATGGCTACATGTCTACAGAATATACACACACACAT
>JBAMHW010000018.1:23316607-23329113 GCA_037177495.1 Rhadinocentrus ornatus | reverse complement strand
GATTTGTGTTCAGATTTTTTAAAATCACATGGTCCTGTTGTGTTTGTGTAAGGATTTTATGTCTGTGAAGTAGCTTGGATCCTCTGTGGTTTCTCTTAATGTATAGGGACATATGGTTGTTGAGGTTTGATAGTATTTTCAAGTCTTAACTCTCAACCACACATGAAACTGTGGACTCTGTTTATAGTATTTTGTTGTGTTTGCTTATAAGAAGCACAGATTAACAAACGTTATGCCTTGGTGTAGCAGCATTGCAGAAAAAATGTAGTTTTGCCAGGATGAATGGTCCTGACCAAATGTGCATACCTGACCATATTAGTGAAGTTAGCATGTGCTTTTATTACTTTCTGTTGCAGGGCTCTCCCCCAACCCCTCTAGCACACAGCAAAACGCAGCAGAGGTCATGCAGGCAGAGGCATTTGGGCGACAACTCCGGGCAATTGGGGATGACTACAACAGACTTCTCATGCTAAGGGTGAGTGATGATGTGTGTTTTTGTGTCTTTGTATGGGGGAAGGTAGCTGCAGCTACCCTCTTCCTCAGCAGCTGCTGCAGCTGATTGGAAAGATCATTCTGTTTGTTTGGTCACTGGGTTATGTTATTTTAGTTTGTTTTGTTTTTTTTAAGTAAGCCTTTTGTTATGAAGCTGCACTTTTGCATTAATGACAATAAATAAATAAGCATGCAGAAGGTTCCCAAGGTTGGTTACAGGGGTAAAAAAAAGTAATCTCTAAAATGCCATTTTCATCTGAGAGAGCCTGTGACCAGCTGGTTGTTTCCATTGTGCTTTGGGGTGAAGAACAACTTAATGACTTTTGATCAGAAAATAACCAAACAGACAGCCCCAAGCTGTAGTAAATCCACAAAAACATCTGCAAACTAAATACACTGAAAGAAGAAAACAACTATCAGCACAACACACTCAACTGTAATGCATGAGAGAGAGTTGTTGAGCGAAGATAAGGGCAAGCATCACAAGTTTATACTTCAAAGCATCCAGCTAGTTTCCACCTGTGGGAAAGAAACAAAAACTAAATTTAGAGGTACAAAATTAGGTTTTTAAATTAAACTAAGAAAAGCTCTTTGAATTGTAGCAGTTAAGCTGCTTGCTTCTTGGCTGGCAAACAAAGCTAGTGATGCACATGGAGGTGTTGGCTGAGGCAATTATTCCAATTTTACCTGCAAAGTGCTGGATACATTTTCCTGCTTTGGTTGCATTAAAATTAATTTTATGCCCAATTTTAGCATGATAGATGAATCATACAGCCTGCTTCTTTGATCCTGGCATGAAATTACATTTGCAGTAGCCTCACTGAAGAGATGATTACATTATCTCAGGAAGTATAAATCCTCTGAATGGTACTGTTGTAAAGTTGTGTAGCTGCATTAAGACTTCATTTCCTCTTGGCTTCTGTATCCTTGGCAACATTTCTGCATGTTGCATCATCAAAGTTTTATTTACTATCAAAGGACTGACTGGAGCTTTGGGAAGCGAGGAAGAAAGTCTGAGCCAGTTTGAATTCACTTTAATCTCATCAGAGAAGTGGGTCGGAAAATAAATGTCAAAAAATGCATGACAGGACTTTATATCTTGGTTAAAGAGCTTAAAATTCTCCCTCAGTGTCAAAAGCTTAACAGCTATGAGGCTACAAGGCTGCATCTCAGCAGTTTTATGAATCCGAAATGTGCTTGTCCCACTTTAGTGTTCTGCTTGCTAATAGCTGCATAGAACATGCATGTGGAGCATTTGCAAAACCACTCCTGCAACCCTTTATTTCCACTACAATGTCTGACATTGGCTACAACAAGCATTAAACCAGTGAATTGCTCTTCTATATAGTATTCGTATGCAGTATTTGCATGGCCTTTAACCACCTCCTACAAAGAAACTGCTCATGAAACATCTCCACATTTCTAAATTTAGATAACAAATACAAAATACAGGCACTGTAGGAGTTTTTAAGTACCTCAGTTATTTCCCCTTTGATAATAGCTGAGAACAGAAAAAAGTTGATTGAATTATGACTCATGTAAGTAGCAGAAATGGAAGAATGCCTTACTCCTGTCTACAACTGCTGGGATTGAATTACTTACTAATGACAGCAGCTTAGTCAAGTCAAGTCAAATTTATTTATAAAGCACATTTAAAAATAACCTCAGTTGACCAAAGTGCTGTACAAAGCTTAGCTAAACTGTTTAACTGTCTGTAAAACACTTAAAAATAATTTTACTGTCAATTTCTTATTGTCTTTGGTAATATAAAGTTAAGTGATAGCTGTCATTCTGCCTAAAAATACCAGGGTATCATTTACTTATCCAGCCATACCGGAAAACAAAACAAAATGCAATTCATCACAATGTACTCTACATTTGATAAAAGATGTGGCACCTCTTTCCATTTCTCCAGTCAGGTCCACCACCAGCCAGGTGTGTCTGTGGCTTTCAAAGTTCAAAGTTTGACCTTCTAATGTGTTTTTAACAAGATAAGATACACTCACCAGTCTCACAGTAATTTCTTGCAGGATTATGTTGTGACTCTTATAATTAAGGAAATCTGTCATCTCCACATGACTGTTTCCTCTGGAAAAGTCTGAATTTGTACTTGACAGGAAGTTTATTTCTTGACTTTTTAAAGCTGAAACTATTTAGCATGAAAGTAAACACTGAGATTTAAAAAAACACAGCCAATTGTTCACTGTTTTCACCACACAGCAAAAAAAAAGGTAAATGTATTATAGAGCGTTTTACTGTACCTGGAATAATACCCAAAGCACTTTACATTATACATCACATTCACACATTAACACACACATTCACGTACTGATGGCTGAAGCTGCCATGCAAGCCCCTTACCTTGACCCATCAGGAGCAATTTGGGGTCGCTCTAGGACACCTCAACATGAGCTTGACAGGCTGAGGATCGAACCGGCAACCCTCAAGCTACAAGACGACCACTCTACCGCAGTGGGTAGAGTGGTCGTCTTGTAGCCTGAGGGTTGCCCGCGTGGCTCAGTAGGTAGAAAGCAAAAGAAAAAAACAGAAAACATAAACTCAGGTTTGCAGGGATCCTAAAAGACAATCGGATAATAAATATTTGGACATTCAGTCAGGACTTCTGTATTTGAATAACAAATCAAGATTTTAACTCATTTCTGCCCAGTGGCCTTACATCAGGAAGAATTAGATTTAATCCGTATGTGAAAGACTCCATGAGCAGTTATTTCGTACGTGATAAGACTCACGCAGGGCAAGCCTTCATTTCACCCCCGCTACTGGGATTCCTGCGGTCCAGAAAAAACACAGGGAGGAAGAGGGTGACTGGATGGAAGAATGATGAACTCTGACTTTCATCTCACATACTGAGGGGGAAGAGAAAGAGAAGTGTCTGAGTGTGTTTGTGTCTTAGTTGCAAATCCTCTTTGAAGTTGACTCCAAAACATATTCATGTATTTGTGTTTGGGCTTGCTGTGGAACAATGAGGGGGCAGAGAAAAGAGGAACATGGACACATGTTCCTTGTTCTCTGGACAGGTGTGGAGAGATATATTTGTTTCTTTCCTAATGGAAGAAACAAAAATTTATATTTAATGATATAAAGATTATTGTTTAAAGTGTGTAAGCCACTCCCTCAGACATGAAGTTTTGGTGGAGATTAAGATAACATGACTCCAACTCAAACTAGCTTTTTCCAATCTGAGCTGGAAAATACAATCACATGACTGACTGTGCTCTTCCTAAATATGGTATCATTTCAGAGAAATACCCATGGATCATTAGTACTTCCTGAGAAGGAACTCTTTCCATTTTCCTCTTTTGGATGTCCGCCACAGGTGTTGCTTTGTGTCCCTCTGTCAGTGTGTTATCAGTTAGGACAAATACTTCTTGTACTAAATTACAATCACTAGCAACGTAGCCTCCACCACCACCATCTGGTGCATCTATGCACCTTAGTTTATTTGCTTCAAACCAGTTGATGAAATGGTATCCGATTCACCTTCATTTTTTTTAACACTTTTCTCAAATTTATATAGGCTGTTGGATTCTCGCTTCATTGCAGAATTTTTTGTTTTGTTATACACCAAACGTTTCCTTATAGTGAAAGGTCTAGACTCCTGGGTGCACCTGGACTCTTCTCCTGCAAAGCCATGCTGTTGGGATGGATGTATTATGAGTTCATGTATTAAAGCTGCAAATAAAATATGGGTTTATGAGATTTGCAAATCATTTCACTTTGTTTTTATTTACATTTTGCACAGCGTCCCAACTTTTTTGGAATTAGGAAAGTACTGGAGATAGCACCTGTGGGTTCCCCTATTTTAATATTGACTAACAAAGACAGGAATCCATGTGAGTCGGTATTAGTGATGAACACAGTCACATTAGTGATGACTCCAGTCAAGTTGATCTGTGAAATGGTAACATTGGGGAATAAAGAATGAGTAAAAGCTAATTTCATGAAATTTTTAGAAGTGTCATGAACTCCACCCTGCCAACACTGTCATTAAGTAGGCCCACCATGCCAGGTGAATCATTGCTTGCGCCAATAACAGCCTAGACAACTGAAATTGTGATGACTCAGGAATGTGGCGCAACCTCTCTCTGAACATCTTTTGAAGCCATGATAAAGCAGTGATTCCCGTTTTTTTGTTTTGTTTTCTTTGTGACTTGACTAACTACAGGAAATCAAAGTAATAAGACAGTGATATCAGTTCTAGCTCTTTTTTCTGCGGTGCCCTGAGGAGAGTGACCTCCTGGTCAAACATTAGGCAATTCCAGGAAAACATTCAACATCTATTAAATGAGTTGGCATTAAAATTGTGTCCATTTCGGGTTCCCAGATGATAATTCCTTAAGAAAACTTGCTGGGTTTTCCTCCAAGGTTCCTAAGAAATTATTCTGATCAGCAATAGTTGCTATAGTCTTCCTTTTTCTAAAAAGTGGTAAATTTGGCTGCTACTCATTGATGTCCTCACATTTTATCTAAAAGTACCCACACTCTGACCATAATGGTAAATTCACCAACACAAGGTCTTCCTTTTTTTCAACTCTGCAGAAAAGAAGCACAGCCTACTTCAGAGAGTTAAAAGAATCCTTCTCTATTGAAAGTAAATAAGTTTTTTCCAAAAAGGCACCAGAATTATCAATATTTTGTTAAAAAAGGGGTTTTCAAAGCAATTAAATCTAGTGACAAAGGAGCTAAGATGGCAAACAATCCTTTTTTTCCACATGTAATACCTACTTAGCATCCATTAGACTCTGTATGGTGGGTTTATTCATGTTTTCTTTTCCCCTTAGCTTGCTCAGTCTGGGACTGTTGTGCCTGTAATGATGCTAACTGTATGGTTTGTAGGATGTAAAGATGGAAAGAGGAGTTGCTGGGCCTCTGAGCTGGCAGTCGCTGATCCAAATCACTGATTTCATGCCTTTGATTGGGCAACACCAGCATGATATTTGAAGGCATACAGTGTGATGTCGCTACCCTGCCTCAGTTTCTTTACACTAAACATGCAAATATGAGCAATTAATGATAAAATAGAAAAGTTAGCACAAGCAAGTGTCCTTCAGACAGGTTACTGAAAGAAACCCATTTTGGTGGTTTTGGCTTCATGGGTGTTGTTTTTATGTGCTTAGTTTTAGTGAGGCTCATAGGAAAGCTCTGAGTCATTAGCAGCAGCCCTTTGCTGCTTTATTGTTGACTTCAGCGCCGACAGTGTTCAGAAGTGTTTTGACAGAAGCAAGAAGTTCAGGTTCATCGCCTGGAGGCTATGAGACAGCTGCGTGAGGAAGAGCTGCAGCATTTCAGGCTGTACAGGCTCCAAAATGACTAACATCATTTATAATATAAACAGAAACAACTTCCCAGATGTTTCCTTTATTCCTTAGTGCCCCAACAATTGGCAGAACACTTTTTAAAATTAATTATTAGACTGTAGGACATACACAGCAGTATTTAATCTAATGAGTAATTATTTGTTTTTCAACAGTCTTCCCCTCATGGTTGTTCTTGTTTCTTTGGCCTCATTTAATCCGGTCTCTCTTTCTCTCCATATCTCCCTCTTAGTTAAACATTGACATAATATGCACATGATTATGTGCGTGTGTTTGTTTTCAAGCACTCAGTGTAGTGTACATGCACATGTGTGTGTAGTGTGACAGCTTAGTGTCCGTGACAGTGTAGTTTCATTACGTCTCAAACCTGTGGTTAAAGAACTCTCCGGGAGCAAAGCACAAGGTCTAATTATCCTAACCAAACACACACAAGCACACTCACACAAAGTCCAACACACACTCAGTCATCTTTCAGTAAGAGGTAAAACCCTTTGTCCTGGAGACAGAAATAACCCTCAGGGACATTGTGGACCAGTCGGGTGTCACTGGCTGGCTGCTTGTATGTTTGTGTGTGTTTTAAGAGAGTGTTGAAAGACAAAGAGTTGGAGTATGGCTGTATTTTTAACCCTTGTTCAACCATCCATGTTAGCCTGCACTTCACTTCCATCAGTGGGCTGAATTGTTGTCGCAGAGCCTGTTTGTAGCCTGAAGGATTGTTCTGTTAAATGCTTGTTTTGGATTAAGGGATTTTATCATTAAAGCACAGATTTCAGCTTCTTGGAATGACAGAACCCAGATTTCTTGTTTGAAGACACAAGGACAGTATTCACAGAGGACAATTTTTTAGCATCTATTTTTCTTTTTTAACTTTTTGCTGTACAGTCACATCTATGAGTGACTTTCAAGTTCTACTCACAAAATTCTATCATGTTGTGATACTTTCCATTCATTGTTGGCTAAGAATTATATCAGGACAAATACAAGTACTTTACACAAATATAGAGATAAATACCTCAAGAAAAGGAAAAACAAAAATTGGCAATGGCTGAATGAAGCTGATGAGCTCATCAGGAAATATAGGTAATCCGTGATTGCTTCTATAGATAAAGAGGATGACATGCAAGGCCTTATCAGCAGTCAGTAAACGTGGATCATTTGAGGTTTTCCACTGCTGAAACTACTATTTTGTTTTTAGGGCAGCTTGCACCTTTACTGTGTTCCTGTTAACACGTGCTGCCCCAGTGAAACCTGTTTCTGGGTTGGGAACTTCTCAGGAGCCCAGAAAAATTGCTTGAAGTTAATTGGTGCAAATTACTTTGTGAGTCTGGTGGATTGTACACTGCAGTGGAAACAGAACCATTGTCAAGATTTATGCCAAATTGTGCATACCCTATATTTCTGCCTGTATGTGTATGCATGCATTTATGTATGCTTTTTGCAGGCCGAGCATGCAAATGATAATCATCCACACATGTGCAAGAATGCAATTAAGATAGGATGTTTTTGTTTGTTTATAATTAAAATATATGCTTTAAAATCACGTCAGATTTGGAGCTTAGGAAGGTTTTAACTGTGGTACTTAGAAGCAGTTAGATGGTAAGAATGAGAAACACAGAGAAGTAATTTAACAAAGCTAGAGTCAGTTTGTGTGGTGTTTGTGTGTGCTAGTAAGTGCAGCTTTGTTTTGAGAGCTATTTTTGAGAGGCAGCATAGTAAGTTGTGGTAACCAAATAAAATCACATGAGCTTTTTGGAACAGGCTGACTCAATGTTTCCACTGTGAAAAGAGCGAGACAAGAAGTGCAAGAAAGCAGGACGAGAAAATCTAAAGTCTTTGCATCAGAGATTTTGTCTTTGTCTAAAGTCCTAAAGAAGAACCAGCTGCATAAGCTAGAAAATATATGTGATGATGATTGAGTAGTGAGCAGTCTCCTCTTTATTTTCAATGATTATTTAATCACATATGACAATCACCTTTAGAATATTTAAGCAATGCTTCTTATTTGCAAGTATGCTCCAAGCTTTGGATTATCTGCCCTCCAGGTGAAGCTTGTTTTCCATTATTTCAGCTTTGACTGGTAGGTAAGACCACTGCTAAAGTTACAGTTTAATCTGGGAAGTCTAAGAAATGGTGCATTTATGCAAGCTTATTTTAGTATTTTAAAAAAAATCATTTTAGCTGAAATATGAAATCAGCATCATCGCTTGCGTTATTTTGTTTGATTCTTTGGTTGATTGACTTTATGTTTGTTAGCTCACTCACTGTCTCACTGGATTCTCTGGTTGACTGATAATCCGCCTGTTTTATCATGGCTAGCATAACTTTTGCATGTTTATCACGTTGTTCCTCCATGACATCACACCCCCTCTAACTGGCACATTGTTGTGCTGTTGTGCAGGTGCATGAAATGCACTGAGCAGTGGCTCTGTGTGTTTTGTGTGTACAACTCGGATCACACAGTGAAGGCTTGCAGTGACAGCAGGGAAATAAATAGTGGTAGCTTGTCTCAGATGATAGTGCGGGTTATGTGAGGTAAAAGTTCAAGTCAGGAAACTATTAGAGGATCAGCTGTGTTTTTCTCTGTGTGCATGTGAATGATTTACTCTTTATTGTAATTCCCTGTAGTATAAGGTTGGAAAGCAAGCAGGTTTTGGCTTCATATCCAACTCTTCTCCTGCAGTTTGTCAGCTGAGGAGTACATCTGTTTCTAGTTGCAGCTGAAATCAAACCCCTCATCCTGACTGTGAAATATGGCCAGTCATCCAGACTGCAGCACTATTGTCTGCATGGTTTCAATCTTGAATGGTGATTCGTGCTCCCAGATCTGCTGACATTTTGATTAACAAAACAAGATAAAAGATGTTGATTTGTGATTTGCTGGTAGCAATAAATTTTGTGGCCCATCATTTTCTTTCTTTAATCTTATCTTTATCTTAAGCAAAGCCAATAGTCTTCTGGTTCTGGCTCCATTTTGAAAACATGCGACCAATATCAGTCTTGTCACAAAATAAGCAAATAAGAATTTTATTAGTTTTAAACTAGTTCTCCAAGTCATGAAGCTGACATGATAAATCGGTCACTGTATGAAAGCTGGTGGTGATTGATTAAATTGATCCAGGTGTAAATTTACTGGAGACACAAAGAACACAGAGGTGTTGTTTTTTTTTTAAGACACATGTCAACATGTTTGTTAAAGGTTTTCAATCCGCATGAAACAAATCTCAAAGCCTCACAGGTTTAAAATGTCCTTCTTTGACATGTTTTCTTTGACAAATTCTTAGCTGTTATTAGCTGCTTAGGAACAGAGCAGACTATAATGTGAGGAGAAAAGACTTTGACAGATGTTTTGTCAATGAAATCTTAAATAAAAGTTCTTATGAAATGGCTAGCATAGTGCAAAGCATAGTACAAAGAAATATAGTTTTATATCTGCGCCAAGTACTGGTGAACATAAGTCAGAATGCCACCAATCATACATGTTTCTATTTTTTATATATATGAACATGCAAAGAAACATTCTGTGTGTGGTCTCTTTTCCAGCAAAGAACTAAGAAGTAACTTTGACTATCAACACAACTTTGAAAAAACCTACTTTAATTCTAACTTTGTAGCTTTTTTACACCACTTAAATGTTAAAATGGTTTCAGTGTCTCTTTCATTGTCAACATTCTCCCCTATATCTGATCTTTTCTTGTAAGCCAGCCTCATTCTTTTCACTGTCCAACCACCACATCTTTGTTTGTTATTCTACACATCAAGTCCTACTTTTACTTTTGCTCAGCTGCACTTTGTTCAGGAAGGCAGTAGTGCTTAAAAAATACCACACCTGCTCCTCACTTGAGACCAGTTGGTGGTAGTAATACACCAAAACATGGTATGCCAACCGCCACATAACCAAAGAGATGGTACTGGCACGCAGCCTGTGAATAAAACCGCCGCTTACACACTCGCCCTCCGTTTGTGCGCTCTTGCGGAGGTTCCACCATATTAAGGACCATCCTAAACCACGTAGGGTGGAGAGCAAGTCGACCATTCAGCCCTCAAATAGCAATTCTACATGCACATTCACAACGCATTTTGAAGCTGGCATGAAGGCAACATGGAGGAGGACACAGTCCTCAAATACGAGTTACGCATGTATCCTGCATATTTGTCATACTGACAGAAAATTACAAAAGGTTTAGGAAGATAAAATGAAACAAGCACATCTTACTCTATGCTTACGTTTGATTTGATGTAAGCACAATTAGCACTCATTTATTTGTTTAATTGGAAATGTCCAATGGTGATGGGGTTGAAAGACTTGTAGAATCACTTAAAAGGATTTGAAGTATAATGTAGCTTCTGTCATTGTATTGGTTGCTGAATTTATGATGTTTCGGGGACAGTGAAAAAACGAGGCAGCTGGTGCGGCTTCGCAATTTATATGATCCCCTTTTCACAAAAAATAAATAAATACAAATTTGGGTGTCTTTGTGTTGCCATGGCGACGAGAGCTTTCTTTTTCCGGTGGAGGGAAGGTATCCCTTTCCCGCCCATTTTATTTATACCCTCCCCCTGCAATTACAGTGCTTTTTACAGCTACAACTGTGACTTCATTAGGAGTGAAGGGGTACTGTAGGGGGCAGTTTGGCATTGAGCCCGTGTATGTAGTGTTAATGGGAAGTGTGATAATAACATACGGACAAGTTATCTTTTTGTTTATACCCAGCAAAATTAATTGTAACCTACATTTGGTGGGTTGGCAGGTGTAATTTACATCCGGCTTTAGCCCGTCGACCCATGATGATGTTTTGACTGTTTTTGCATTGCTGTATTGTCTCTAATATCATTAAATGTCCAGGGTGTCTTCTAGACAATCGTTGCCACTACATGACATGTTCCCTTCCCTAGCATGATGTGTGCTTGTTTGCATCCATAGAGTGGCACATGGCCCTGTTAATGACTCATTAGCTGATACAAGTCATGTATGAGTGGTTTTAAAGGTTTGTTTTTTTTGCATTTCACTCACAACTAAAATAATTAATAGGATACATAAGATACATACAGGCAGGTTTCCAAATAGTACTTTGCCTTTTTCTTTGTGGTATAGGATGTCAAAACAAAACTAAATTGCATGCCAGATGTCAGCTTTGACTCTGACTGGCGGATATAAGGAAAGAATTTTCCTTACAAAGCAACAATTGTCGCCATTGTGGCACACGGGTGGCCAGGCTTAGAAGTCACGGTCTTAAATGATGCAAACAATCATTTAAGTGCTTTAGCAGCTGATCGCCACATATAAAAAAGAATCAGGAGTTAACTTTTAATCATACATTTAATAGCAAAACAAGTTTTTAGTAATCTGCCAGTGTCACCATATTATCTGTCAAATCATTGCCTCAGTTGGCGAGGTGCAAAATGAGCGAATTTTAAAATCACACACCTCTTGTCTACCTTCCAAAGTCACATTCAGGAGAGACAACTCTCTTTTGGCAATATGATTTACCCTGCTGGGAGCAAATAGACTTTAATAACAGCATTGTAAGTGTTTCCACAACAAGTAAGTATAACTGCACCTCTTTAGGCCTTCGGTGATTTATTCTGTTCAGGTGTAACCTGACAACATAGATTACTGAAGGGAAACTGTTGCTCTTTTTTACCTTACAAAAGTTATTCAGGTTGAAATCCATCTCAGTTTTCTATTCGGAACAAAGAAGAAGCTGTACCAATGTCAACATTTGAATAAATAATAAATAATGGATGTTCACTTGAGCTTCTATGTTGACAGAGCTGGTACATAATGATAATGACAGACATTCCTGCTGTCTAGATAAAACAGTTGCCTAAAAGTCAGCATGAGAAGAGTTTGCTTTTCATATACCCCGCGAGAAATAGCAGGTGTCAAATCAGTTTTGACTTTCATGTCAAAATTTCTCTCCATGATCACTTATTTCCAGCAAGTGTCTCAACAAAGCTAACTGTGTCATACACATTCAGGTTTGACCTGATAACAGCAACAGGTATGACTTTAAGGTGTCACTGAAGGTATTTCAGTTTATCCTGACTGGAATGTAAAGCACAAAACTCATAGTGATTCATCCACTAGTGATATTTCAAGGTTTGAAGCTTGGCTCAAAATACGCTCAGCATTGCTAAAGGCATCCATTTATATTGAGTCTTTATATTCCTGCATATATGGGAATATTAATTGTAATTTTAAGAACTTTTTAAAACTTTCTGTTATAAAATACAAACTCAAACATGTAATAGACTTTAGCTTGACTAATATATTATGTAACTGGTGTGAAAAAATCCCTGGTATTCAGGTAAACTGGTATTGACAGCATATCTGACTTATATGGATTAAAGAGTTGGATTTTTTTTAAACAAAATTTGATGCTGAAACAACAGAGAAGTTCCACTGTTTACAATCTCATTCTTTCATTACTGTTTCCAGCACATTATCAGAGTGTGCTGAGCTCCAGTGTTTACACTCCTCTGCAGTACACACCTAAACACAGTGGAGATCCAGGGTTTACTGTCTCAGACTCATAGATCCGACAGTGGTGCAGAGATAATGGTGTCTTTATCTTAGGTCGTTTTAGAGTCTGAAAGGCTAGAGTGGTGCCAGGGTGGGGTGGGGAGGCGACAAACGAGGGCGCGGAAAAAGAGGGGGGGGGGAGGAAAGGGAAAGGG
>JBAMHW010000018.1:23285616-23296922 GCA_037177495.1 Rhadinocentrus ornatus | reverse complement strand
ATGTATATATATATGAACAGCTTGAAAACACTGTGTGAGATGAGTACAGAAAAATTAAATTTTAAACTTTTTAAAGTTGATTAACAAACTCTATATTTCAATTAATTTAGAGCCAAAAATTTTATTCTTCTTCTAAACAGATTCATTGAAGCCAATCTAATTGGGTTAACATGATGTTTGCACAAAGGTAGTAACAAGCTAACCTTAACGTCACTGTGTCTCTAAGCATGTTGCTAACATGGATGATGACATTAGCTTTCCTTATTACAACGACCAACCTCTTCAGGTGTGTTTAAAGGTGGAGGAGTGTGGATGTGGTTTTTATACCACAGACGTTGCAGTATGCTAATCTGTTAGGTATCTCTTTACCAGTTTTTTTTTTACTTATCCTGTCCAGCATCTTAGCAAGCCAAATGGTAGCCTGGTTGCTGAGTTGTGCCAAATTTGCTCTACCAAGTGGAAGTTTATGGATATAAGGCTCCTCTTGATAATCTGATTGATTTATTTACTGTTATTTATTTACTTTGAATTATAGAACCTATGTAATCTTGCTGGACCTGACCGGATGGGACAGAAAAAGAAGGAAGACAGCAAAAGGGAAAGCAGAAAGAAGAGCGATGAGGCAAAAACACAACAAATCGAATGCAACGACTCTTCCATCCAAGCTATCACCAGACAACAAATTGCTAAACTTGAACAGAAACACACCAGAAATTTCCTACAACTTTTACAGAAAAAAACAGAGCTGACAGTAATTAAGTTCCTAAAAAATAACCAAATAAGAAAAAAAACATATCACAAACGTATCACAACAACAATCAAGGTACCAGATACACACTCACAGTGAAAAACAAAAATATCTCCAAACCTATAGACCCGCTGGACAACTCAGTGATTGTGTCAGCATGCAAAGTATGAGGAATAAGGAGTGATCAGTAATGAGGAGTGGTGAGTAAGATCGTGCAAATGTGACCACGCCTCCACAGAGACTAAAAGCAGACTAGGGCAGCCCAGAGATTCGGGTCCTCAGCAGCAACCCCGGAGCAAGCCACCCCACATCGAAGACATGGCTTTTGATACCTAGAAGTTATAGCAACAGGTGCTGCAGATGTTTTCATCAGTGCTGCCATCGTATGTGTGATGTTAGAGTCAGTCTTACCTTTTCGTAAAAATGACACACACAACACAGACAGCAGACAGGAGATCAGACACAGAGATCATTAAAAAAACAAACAAAAAAAACATTAAAATTCAAAAAGTGTTTTTAAGTCTCACTGGAAATGTGACTGAAATGTAACTTGAGTCCAAGTCCCAGACTCGAGTCCCCGTCTTCGATGACTGCCTTCCAAATCCAAATTGAGAGTTGGTTCCAAAAGAGAGGAGCCAAATAGCTGAAGAGTCCCTTTCTACTCTTAGAGACACTAGGAACCACAAGTAAACCTGCCTTTCTTTGGTGGCAGCAAAGCAAATGACTCAAAACACAACAGTAAACATGTTTTTGGGAGAGGCTTTTAAGATGCAGATAACAAAATCCTTTCACTCAACAGTGACAGTATAATATTTATCCTTTATGCAATTATCTGTAAAAGAGATGCATACATGTTTGCCTGGTACCTTTAGTGGATGGGTGTTATGTATTTGAAATGTGCAGGCTATTCCTCCTGCAATTCTGTTTTTGTCTCTTTTGTTTTTTTTTACCAGTCAAAAAAACATCAATGCTTTGGTTTAAATTATTTTCCTTTCCTAAATGAAAATGGCCACTATATTTTATTCAGCCCTACACAGACAAACCTGATTCTGTAAAGTCACACGAAAATGTTGATTTTGTGTCAGTGTATGGTAATATCTGTTTTGTCTGCTGAAAACTCCCGAAAAAACACAGTTGTTTGTATAACATCTATTACTGTGCAGTTGTAGGTATCAATACATTTGTAGCTAACCATTAAAGGTCGGGATCTGACATAAATTACTGGAAATGATAAATCGTGTCTTACTGACATACTCCCTTTACTGGTGCACGACTTAAGTTGCTGTTTACAAGCTGTGTCTCCTCTGATATAGGAAATGCCACACACGGCTGAGTGTATGTGAATGAGTCAGCATCTTGTAATCTCATTTCTGCTTTACTGTGAAGCCCACGAGAAGTGTAGAAGTTACACTATTGTTTTGTGAAAAGGCAAATGGTGACTAAACTTTGTTTGTTTGCCTTAATCAGCTGCTTGTTGAATTTTCATGTAATATTTTTAAAATGAGAAGTTTAGTCATTTAAAAATGTTTAGATATGAGAAACTTCAGTCTAGGGAAAGATTCTTGGATAAAGTGTGCATCTTTATGTAAAATTGGTAGCATTTATTTCTGCTTTTTGAATTGATTGTTTCTTTTCCCACGATGACTTGCATACTTAACACCCTGATGTAACTAAATTTGCTGACAGATGTTCTGTTTCTTCCTCAGAAATGACCCTGACTGAAAACAACAATAATAAAACATTGCAAATCCCTTTACATAATAATTTTTCAACAGAAAGGCAGAGAATAAAGCATATTAGCATGGTTAGTGTTTTACAACTACAGGTCCACAAGCATACAGTAGCAAGTTTCTGTAGCTGCTTTACGTCATTAGTTGTATTAAGGTCCATAGGTCAATATAACGAGGTTTTTAGTTGCAGAAGACCTTACATCACATTAGGCTTCCTGTTCAGGTTTAGATGGACTTGAACTAATTAATGTCTGTGCAGCTTTTTTTCACTTCACTTTGAAATAAAATGCACCACAATATGATTGATATCTTTAATTTGTAAGTAGTAATGCTTTATTTAGTAATTAGGAAAATAGAATAAAGACGCTATTACATAATTTGGGTTGGTTTATACAGTCAAAAGTATGTTTTTCCTACACTTTTCTTGCTACATATCCTGTGCCACTTTTCTCAGGAAATGTGTCATGCAAATGTCACAGATGTCATGTGGGCTTATCATGTGCAGAAAGTCAAACAAAAAACGTTAATATTTTCTAATTCTGATGTCTTCTAATGAGGAAAGTATACATCCAAATGAACAGTTTTGACTTTGCTCACCTGAATTTTACTGCTCAGCCCAAGCTGCTCCCAAGCCCTCAGGGTTAATGACAGGTTGGTCTCAAACAAAACATATAATTGCTTGCAGTTAGCAGAACAAATACTCCATTCAGTGATTCAGAGCAAGATTTTGTCTCACAGTAAACTCCTCCCGACAAAGCTGTGATTTACTCTTCATTTAAAAAAACTAAATTATGTTTACAGAGGGCTTAATTTGCTCAAAGTTACATCTAATTCTTGACATTGAAGAAAATGTAAAAGGTGCTGTACAGCATCTGATCACTGCTTGTTTGACAGCAGTTTGTTTAAATGTTAACAGGAAGCTGAAGACTGCCCACATTCTTGTGGACCTTATGTAGCGACAACATTTTAAAATTTCAAAAGATACTGAGATCACATTCTGCAATGTTTAAAAAGTTTTGTGATTTTTAGTAGCATACAGTTAGTCTTGCACGTTGTTTTTTTTGGAGTGAATTAAGATATAAAACACTTTGTTGAACAAAGAAAAGCATTAAAAAGTAGTCATGCTTAGCTGTTTACTCCTGTTAAAACTTTCCACCATGAAATTTCCTCTTCATGTGTATCATGTCTTATTACACCACTTCAATATTGCATCAGCCATTTTACTTACTGTAAAGCTGCCAAACAAGCAGCTAGACAAACACATCTAATCTCTGAAGCAAGCAAAATAACTTTTTAATCCCATTTGGTTAAAGAAAAAAACATCAAGTGTTGTTGCTGAAACTATACCACAGGTTTCAGAATCAAAAGATTTGACATCTTCAAAAAAAAAGATATCAAAGCTACTCAATCACCTCAGGCAACTAAACAACCATTTGCTTCTGAGGTTGATATTTCAGACTGAACTCAGGGGAAAATGATGTGAGCTGCACTTTTAAGTGAAAAGTTGAAAGGGTTGTGCAACATCCTTGATACAATTTTCATTCACTGCTTTTATTTATTCTAGATGCACAGTTAAATATTGCTGCAAGGGGTTACCTTGCATTGTGTTGCTTTCTGTTGTCTTGTTTTTGTGTATTCCATTGCATCAGGTTGTGTTTTTATTACAGTGTGTTGCATTGTTATTAAAAATGCACAAAAATTGGCACTCAAAGAAAAATAAATAATGTACAAACTGAGGATGTGGACCATGAGTGGAGGCTAAAGAACCCCTTTGGCTTACATTATCTGCATCTACAGCAGAATATATGGTCTTTGGGGTGTCACCTTCTCATCAAATATAAAATATCAACATCCACTCTCCTACTTTTACATCTACCATCTCACACCTTTCTTAAAATTCAATACCACATCTCCTTCTACCACATCTTTAAAAAATGCATTTGCCAAATACAGTATGCATTTTTAAAGATGTACTAATCTGTAGCTGTAAGTCAGTCATCAAGATAAAACATGAGTAATAAACAGGATGTACTACTTCTACAGTATTGATTCAGATATTTTTTATAGAAAAACCTGTTACAGAAACAGTAAACATAAGAGAAATTTACAGAGAATGTTCAATTTAATTGTACTAACTTTAAAAGTCAGTAGCAGATGATACTGGAACTAAAACCCATCAGCAAAGGTCCAGTAAAAATTGTCCAATAAAATAGTTGGTCCGCAACAAGACTTTTATGTGTAAAACCCCATTTTAGGCAAAAATGACAGTGGCTTATAAGTCACAAGAAGTGAGTAATGATATGATGTGATAGCGTGGGAGCTGTAAGAAAAATTTTTAAGTAGAGGGTGAATCTCTGCAGAGGATGCACCCATTTCTGTCGAAATGGCACTATTGTACAGCTTAATTTTTTGCTGATGCATGATTTTAATTGTATTAGCAGTGCAAAAAATAGGGAAAATGAAGACAATCCAGGTGAAAATTGTGTGTTCATGGTCTGGACCTGCACCTGAGTAATTTACATGGATAACAAACATTCAAATACTTGTAATGTCACAATCACTCTGAGAGTAAAACCATAAAACCTTTTTAACTTTTGCAGCAGTGATTTGTCTGACTTGATTTTAATTAAAAAGACATGGACAAAACACAGCAACAAAACCAAAAACACTACAGCGTTTTGTAAAACTAAAGCTGGAAAACACAATATTTGGGTATTTTTGACAGTTTTGATTCTAAATTAAAAAAAAATTTCTATTTAATTTTGTTTTCTGCAACTTTTCTGGTTTTGTTGTTTAAAAGGTGTCGTTTTCTGAAACATTCTTATCTGAAATGTTTCCTGTTTCAGTGCTGTGTTTTCTGAAATATTGTTTGTTGAAATGTCATTGTTTTGCTGCTGCTCACCTGCTTACACTGCATTTTCTGTGTTGTGAAATGCCATTTCCTGGTTTATAGGAATAAATGTATTTTGCCTCTTATGACAAAAACAGTCAACGTTTCAGAGAAGATTTGTATCAAATGGGAGGACAGTTAACAAGAATTTGGAGGATTTCACTGTAGTTCAGTAGCAGATCACCATGTTGTGCAATGACCTGCATCTAATTATAATTATATGCACAAATATACTAGAAATCTTCAGATAAAATTGAAATGATAAAAAAAACAAAAAAATAAAACATGTTAATTATGTCTTGTCCTACACTTTGAAATACCTTGGTTTCCCGGAAATCCAAGCAAAGACGGTGATACGAGGAAGTGGTGTTTAACACTGAATTTTTGCAATCTCATATCAGAATTCTATTCATGACTCACAGTCAGCCACAAACTCAGGTAACTGGGCTGCTTGTGCAAATATTTCTGAGAAAACTTTGGTACAAAGGAAAGGCAGCAAAGATTACAGTAAAAGCAATGCAACAGGCAGCCACAGTTTCTTCACACTTGTTGCCACTGTGTAAATGTGCTATGTGTGTGTTGATTTTAAAATAAATTTGTTAACCCAAGAGAAAATTAAACCATTTCTTCTCAGAATCAACAAGCTCTGAGAGCCAGTGACTATATCAGGAGTGCAGCACTATTTGTTTCACTGAGACATAGCAATAGAAATATATTAGGTTTATTTATTTGAACAGTTAAAGTCATTTAAGGGCACTTTACAAACATAATCAATCCTAGCCAATTAATTGTGATCCAATTAAGCCAAATCCATATTAAATCCACACTAAAACAGTGGTCCCATCAAATGACCAGATCAAATTCAATATGTAGCTCAAGTTAAATGTTCATGTAACCTCATTAACTATCATTTTGACCTGTCAGAATCACAATTCAATACAGGCAAAAACATTTAAGATCACTTTTTAACCTTTAAAATATGTAAAATTGCCCAGCATGCGGCATTAATGTTAATGTCTTAAACCTAATCATGTAGTTTGATTCCCTAACCTTACTAAATGTTTAATCCAGCTGCTACTGCTGGAATAAACTTTTACCAAAAGTAAATTTAGCAAAAAAAAAAAAGGTTACCCTTAAGAAATCAAAGGATGATATAACAGGGGACTAAGAAAGTAGTCGTATTTAGAGACTTTGGGATGCCAATGTGACTCTGTAACGCATAAACTGTTCTAACTACTAAGCGTAAAAGCCCATTGTAATATAGCAGACTAAAATCGACTTCATTACTGTGACAAAAGAAAAATTCACAGTTTTTACCTTTAACATGCATTTCACATTTAACATTGCAGCACTGCAAATAATTGGTTGACTCGGGCCTATTCTTGAAACTGAAACAGATGTCCTGTTAAGCTTGTGGTTCAATGACCGTTAGAGCCAATGAATCATAAAGACAACAGCGTCCTCCATGAAGACACTGTAGGAATAATGTAAGAATAAGTATTTAGATTTAATTTGTCAACACTGTAGAATGCTAAAATATTGCATCAAAAATTATTTGCAGCAACCTCATCTTCCTTATTCCACATTTAAACAAAGATCAATGAAAATCATTTTAGCTAAAGATGAGTCATTATGGTGGCTGTGGAGATGTTTTGTTGTTGTCATGGAGCCGTCACACAGCCAAAGAATGACTCAGCGCTAGCGCAGAAGTTGGGAGTCATACCTACCGAACAGCTGTTAGCTGGTTTGATCCTACCAGAGGTGGGCTTGGGTCTGGAGAACCTGGGTTAAAGTACCTGGGCTAGCAACTAAGGTAAATCACTGTGGGCCCCTGAGCAAGGCCCTCAACCCCCAACTGCTCCCAGGACGCTGGAATCTGGCAGCCCACTTCTCCTAGCAACTAGGATGGGTTAAATGCAGAGAAAGAATTTCCCAGCTTTGGCTTAATAAAGCATAATAAAAAATAAAAAAATAAAAAGATAACCACATGTGAAGACCACCCTGAGGGTCACAGAATAGATGTGTCACTGAGCTAACCAGACAATGTATGGCTAAGTATCTTTACCTTTGTTTGAATCACTGATTGTAGGTACATGCTTTGTCTGCTTTCCCTCCACCTTTCATCAGTTTTGATCCATGAAAATCTACTTAAAACTAATTATTCAGGTTTCCTGGGGAATTAAAAGAACAGTTGCTGCTGTGCTGCATCTGATTTCGAGAAAACTCAAATAATGATATAATTAAGAAAAAATTCCAGTGAGGAAAAACATCATAATTACTTGGTTACTGTTGTTTCCTCCAGATTTACACCAGCCATACCCTTTTCTCACCAATCCATTACATAACCTTTAATAAATCTGTCTCTAACCATTTTACTATTTTATGTTTGAAAGATTTGCTTTTTGTCCCCAAAAAGGTCAGAGCCATACTGGTTGTAAACAGATTCATGTCTCTGCAGCATTACCGTCACACACATACACACTTGACCTTGTGTTAACTCCTGGCCTGTTGAAAATCTCAGGTACTTTCCATTAGGATCAGTCTCTATTTGCAGAAATCACACCACACTTAAAGTCCCACCCCTATAGTTTCTCAAAGAGCCAATCAGCAACCAGAGAGGGTTTTTTTCTTTTTTCTTCTTCTTATGTCTTGCAACCTGAGGTTAATCTGTGATCTCAGCTGTCTAACTTTTAGACATTTTTTTAAAGAATAATTAAATATAAAAAAATAATAAAATAAAACTATTTAATCAAAAACATCATAAGGATCACTTTCTGAGCAAAGAAATAAAGAATTCATATATTGCATTATTAATGTTAAAATCTGGTTAAAAATTCTTTATTAAAAAGTAGAGTTCTGTTGCAACAGGGCCTTTAATATGTAGCGGTGTCACTACTGAACCAACAATGACTCATTTCAGTCACAAAGCCAGAAAAGGAAAATCTAAACCTTCGACCCCCTTTGTGAACCTGGTCACTTAATGGGGGGTATTTTTATTTATTTATTTTTTACTGTTTAGTAAAGCAGTCCCAAGAGCCTATGGAAATATTATTATATTATAAAACAGATCTTAATTATGGATAAACTTTTTACATGTTTTAGGGAGGTTTTTTTTTTTTTTTTTTTTTTTTTTTTTTGGGATGTCAAAACGACAAAAAATCCTTTTCCCCCTTGTTCCCCTTTTCAGTTTTTTCCTTCCCCAAAAACGGACAAAAAAAAAAGCATTTTTGACAAAAAGCTACTTTTTGACCAAAAACCCACTTTTGCTTTCAGAAATATTCCACTAGGCCCACTTTAAGTTCCCACCCTGCAGAGGAGAAAAACTGAAACTAAAGCATTGCTTGTAAAAGTGTGTTTTTATCCTTTAGTCGAACCTGTTGGACAGTTTTATGCTTCTGGGGTGTGATGCATAAAACTGCAGATATTTTCATGCTCAACACTGCATCTACATATAAAGAGAGAAATAAGTATGCTTTTTGCCAGAAATTGTTCTCTTGTACAAATCTCATATTGTTCTCAGTGTACCCTTCTCCCTAAAACCCCAAAACATGTATGTTAGTTTACTTCATGATTCTATACTATGTGTAGGAGTGAGTGCATGTGAATGGTTGCTTGTTTCAGTTGTCCCTGTGATGGACTGGCAACATGCCCAGGATGTGCTGGGCCTCGTGCCTGTTAGGAACAGGCCCAGTCCTCTGTGACCATGAACTACACTAAGTGGATGTGGAACAATGGATGAATGGATAAGAAAGGGATGAATGGATGGATTTATGGTCATGACCAAAACAAGAACTGTTAATAAAAACGTAACAGAGATCAACTCTGTTGAGTCAGAGCAGATGTAAAAAGAAATGGTCAGATTTCAAACAAGAGAAAATGTGTATTTGTTTTATCTGCAACATGGAGATGATCAGGTGGCAATAAATATACGTACAGATGAGTCATTGCTATTCTGGCTGTCTTCTCCACAATTTAACTAGACTATGTTGTAAAATTTAATGATTAGAAACAAAAGCATGACAAAAATCCCTGTCATACTGATCAGTCTGAAATTTTTGTTATATAATGATGCTATTTCTTTTTCCATTTCTGCCTTATTTGTAGTCATGTTCTGAGGAATACATGTACATGCTTTATTTATGAATAATATTGGTTAAAAAAAAGTAGGTGAATGTTTTTTAAGTGTTTGTAATACACATTGTTTATGCATATGACCCCTGTTGTATGGGTGCAAATGCACATTAAAGCTGCTGTGGCAGCAGTCTCTGGCGTTACTTAAAAGTAAAGTACTGAGATAATCTGCTTTGTTGTTTTTTTAAATTTGTCAGAAGCATGTACTATGACTGACTTTAGAGAATTGACTTGGTGACCACTGAAAGAAAGTGTGATGCTGGAGACATCCATAAGGCGATAGATCACTAAGCCTTAGTAAATTTCTAATTAAGCCTTTATAGCTGTTGATAAACCTTTTACAAACTTTAACAAAAAGGCTTATAAACAGAAAGTGGTGCTGATTCTTTTAAACACTTTACAAACTTAATTCTGAGTCACTCTGCTGTTGGTTTCTATTTCATTTTTTTGTGCAGTCAGGTAAAGTCCTGCAACATCTGAAAGCACCTGGCAATTGAGCTGATTTTGAACAGAAGAGGAAAAACTGGTTTATAAACATGTAAAAGCATGTGTCCCGTGGTGGGATGAAAAATAAATAAATTTAAAAAAAAAATGCAGAAGGAATATTGCAGAATACCACCATTTCAGGTTCAAATGTGATTCCCGGGCCACACCAGCACAATGAGCATGAGTGGGCGAGAATGAATAAAAAGCACAACATTTATTAATAAAAGAGGGAATGACATTAAAGTGAAAGTGCATAAAACCTATGGGAAATCAAAGTCAAGGTTGAAATGTAAAAGGTCCAATCCAGCCCAATCTGAACTCGGGGCTTTCCTTGGGCCATCGGTTTTTACCCCTGAGACGCTCCTGCAGGCCTCTTCCCACTGCAGTCTGATCTCTAATGCTAATTGCCGGGCTTTAGCGCCCTTCACACTGCCATCTGATCCACAATCCCAGTGCCTGGGCTTCCACGCCACCGCCGCCGTCGTTGCTGCTGTCAGGGGAGAGTGAATAGAATGAATGCCAGCCTATTACTGCTACCGGAGATAGTCCAAGCCAACCTGGCTCCCTAGTTCAGTCACTTCCCTTCCAGTTACCACTTGAGAGCCCATCAATTCCACCATGCCGCCACTGCTGCTGCTCTGCTGTCGCCAGGCCAGATACCCTTCACAATACAGGAAAGAGATTAGGATCAAGTACACTCCGCTCATGTGGGGAGACCACGCCCACACTCTCAGCGAGGCATAACCACCTCATTCCTGTATGAATTAGTGAGCGTTGATCCCACGGAACTCCAGATGTCCAACGTCACTGCAACCAGGGTATGATCGGGAGCGAGGGAGCGAACCCAACCGTGGCCTGAGAGACAGCAGCCATAGCAGGCGGGACGGCCACTACTCTCCCACGCCATCCGTCCGTCCGTCTGTCTGTGCCTGTCGCTCTCTGTGTCCTCCTTATGTTTGTCCTCGTCAGTGCTGCCACCCTGTCTGGAATCTGGTGTCATTTTTATGACAGCGACAACCAGTGTTTGCAATCACATGCAATTAGGCTCCGGTGTGTCCCATCAGCAGCGTGAGCCATTGTTCAAGGTTCCTATTCAGGCAACCATCCAAGTCCACACAAAAAACACAGCAATGCAAAAATAAAACAGGGGGTTACCTGACCATACTACCAAACCAGTCCACACTTTGCATCCTGTGACACATGCACGTACAGCACTTTATGTTCCTTAAATTTTTTTCTCTCTATTTTTTTTTTTTTTTTTAACCTGTCTTGTCCAGCATCATAGCAAGCAAAATGGTAGTCTGGTTGCTGTATTGTGCCA
>JBAMHW010000018.1:23265144-23280348 GCA_037177495.1 Rhadinocentrus ornatus | reverse complement strand
TATATGGGAGAATTAAACCAAAATGTAATTAAAAACAGACAAATAATTAAAAAACATTGAACTTTAATTAGTGGAGCTTAAAAGTTTAGATTGAAGTCTGGCAAGTCATCAAAACCTCAGTTTGTTCTGTGCTTCTCAATTAAACATTTTTAGCTTGTTTCAAAATCCTTCATCTCTCTGTAATAGCCTCTGACATTCTTCCTAGCCAAATGTCCCTTTTCCATTTTTGGATGCCTTGTCTTCTTCAAGACAATTACTAAAGGCGTACGTACCCTATGCCCTTCCATGCACAACAAATAATCATGTGACAAATATTGCTTTTTTTAAATAAATAAAAAAAATTTTTTATAATAATCTTAAATTTAGATAATATACACTGATTATGCAGCACATTAAAACCATCTACACTGAAAAAATTAATCATCTGGGAAAAATACAGTGTTCTTCTGGAAAATATTGGGTCTTCGCATTTATGTGGATGTTATATAGCAACTATGTATCAATCAATCACATAGTGAAAATTTCCCTGGAACGACCTGAGGAACACCAAAAAAAATCCAAAGCCTTTTTTACTTGGTAAATTCACCAGAAAATGTGACTTTGAGCCAGAAACTAAAATGCCATTAATCAGTTACAAAGTAGAATCTTCTATTTCTATTGTACTAATCCAACATGACTGTAAATAAGTAAATGACAGCAAGGCCATTTTTCATCGTCTTTCAGATCTTTTCAGATTTAGCAGAATCTATTTGCAGCATCTGTTGTCATATACCTCTTATTTCTGTCTAGTGTTTCTACTTTAATCAGAATCAGACCACTTGATTGTCCTTTTCACTGTCAAAATGTAAATTTGTCTTTGGCTCTGGCAAAAAGACAACACAAACAACATGAAATAATATAAGAAGATTAATAAAAACAGTAAAAAGCACTGAATAAAAAACACTGATTTAATGTTTTGTATTCTTCTTCGTCTTTATCTTCTATTTAAATTTCAAATTCTGCCAAGAAGATGGTGCATTTGTTTTTCACCAGCTCATACGAATGAGTTGTGTCAGACTTGACCTCAGTAGCATTTTGAGAAACCCAAAACCAACTCCTTCCATTTTAACTTTTTTTTTTTTTTAAATTGCCAAACATATTTAGTGTGTCAAGTGTTTGCAGGTGATTAAGGTTGAAAAACAACAAAACAAATAAAGAAAAAAAATAACAAAACCACTTCAAGCCCTAATTGGGAGTTTTAATTTATAAAATCACCAAATGGAAAACATACACAGAGAGCACCATGACTCGACCAAGGATAAAAAACTTGCAACACTTCCTGATGATGTCACATACAATCATGTGACTATGTCAGCATATGTGCAGTGTCACATTTCAACATGTCCACTTCTGTGGTTTGAAGGAACAAAAAAGACAACATGGGCCCTAAGACCTCAGATATTTAATATAATAAAACCTTTCAATACTTTACTTCCTGTATGACAGCGACACCAATCTAATGTCATCATGTAATAAGTGGTGACAATTTTAAAATGAACAAAAACCTTCACATCTTATTGCTATGCTGTAAATGTTTAGCAAATACAATAAATGTTCAAGTAGATGTTTGTTTAGTCACATTTAAGATGATGTATTTAGATCAGGAGCCAGGGGTTATATGTTGGGTGGGGTTAGCGACTCTTGCACGGCAGGTTGTAAAAGCAGTTACAGTGTGTAGCTGTGTGATCGATGTTGTTCGCAGTTAAGGACCAACTGAGCACAGGATGTGTCTCCTTTTTTATATACAACTCATATTATACATTCACATTTTTAACTCTCCTTAGTTAACTTTATATTTTACAAAGAGCACATGCTTTGTGTAAAACACTAAGTAACTGGGAGAAAAATAAATGTAATATTTAAATTTCGCCACTGCCATGTAACCATTTCAGGTATCATCTCAGTTTCATTGCCCTTTGTGTGAGCACACGTTTGGTTCCACATGTTAGGAATTCAGCCACTCAAAAAATGGCATCTCTGTGAAAAGTGAAAAGTTTTACCTCATGTGATACTAAAAGTCACAAAATGAGTTTTTAATGAGAATCAGATGCTTTCATTTCATCCATGCAGTAAAAATTGCACTCTGAGTGTGTTTGGGTTATGATTCACCACTTCACAGGGAACCAGCCATCATGTAGAGTTGTAGCATTATACCAGAGAAAAAAGAAAACAAACTGCTGGGCAAGCTGTAAAATGTGGATGACTTATCGTATTAAAAAACATTGTGGTCATGTGCAGTTTTCCTTTTATCCAAAGAGACCATGTGGAGAGCTGATGTTTACGCCCTACTTTCAACAGTAATGTCAACCTCCTGAATTTTTAACTACCTGACAAACAGATCCAGTTTGAGGCTGAGACAACAGGCTGAAACTTCCGAGCCAGAAAGTACTGAGTGTGTCTGAAAAGGTGGTCAGCAGATCTGGAGTGCCACAGGGGATCAACATTTTTCTTCACGCTATACATCTCAGACTTCCAGTACAACTCTGAGTCCTGTCATCTTCAAAAATGTTTGAAGATTCTGCAGTTGTGGGGTAAAGCAGTGATGATTGTTGACTTTAGGAGAAAAAGGAGTAAAACAAAGTACAATTTACAAGAAGAGGTGGAGATAGTGGAGGCATACATATTCCTGGGAGTTCAGCTTGACTGGAACTGGAACATCAAGGCTGTCTACAAGAATAGACAAAGCAGACTCTTTTTTTCTTAAGGAAGCTGAGTTTTCTTCAACTTCCACTTCTGCACCAACATGTTAACATAACTAATGTGGAAAGTTCAAACTGCTTTGCATCCATGTTAGAGCAGCAGCATCAGAGAATTAAGGAAACTGAATTAAATGATCAAGAAAGCTGACTGAGTTAGGGATGCTGGAGCTTATTCGACAGAGAAGAATATTGCACAAGCTGCTACATAACTGCATAAATTCTTCACACCCTCTCCACAACACACAAGAAGGAAACAACAGCATGTATAGTGAGAGGCTTCTTCAGGTATACTGCGAGGCAGTACAGGTACAGGTCATTCCTACTAACATCATCATCATATGGAACAAGAACTTAAATATTTTTAAAGAGAATAAATTAGAATAAAAAAATAAAAAATCTTCTAAAACATTCTGAAGTCCTTTTGTGGAATAATAAAGTAGGAAGTCCATTTTCTATAAAACTATAACTATAAAAGAGAGTTTTTGTTCCCAAACTGGGATCCAGTTCTCTGTGAATTATGATACCTTGAAATTCTGCCTTCCATAATACTTAGAAATGAAAACTGCTATAGAGATTTCCTGAGCGAAGGCAGGAAACAGGACGCAATCGCTGATCGTGATTTTGGCTGGTCTTTTGTTCTGCAATCTTTGCACCACCATTTACTTTCAGTTTCATAGGCTAGCCTACAAGCAGATGCATCTAACAGTCGCTGAATTGTCCTCTTTAATGTAAGTGGTGCTGTAAGGAATGGTTTGAAAAATAAAATGCAGGAAAATATCCTTAGCTTAATTGTCTAAGTCTATTTTTGATAAATCGCAAATGGCAGAATTGTTGAATCACAGAAATCAGCCATTATCAGTGTTATCAGGATCTGCAACTGTGATTGCAACTAGATTAATATATCTGAATGGATCAACAATCTTGATGGACCTGATCTTTACTTTCATGTTTTTGTTTTCTTAATTGTGAATGTGAATCATCTATTCATGATCTCTCCCTCTCTTACTGACTCATGCTCACTTTTGCCTTTGTTGTAAAAAAAACCGTCTCCACACTGCAATTAAACCACAAATGCATCACAGTCCAGAGTGGATGAAACCAATCCGAATCACCGCCTCTGTTGTTAGGCGCAGGGTTTCTGCTGGCTACCATTGTAAAAATCAATTAATTTATTCTTACAGGGTATTTCAGTTTGACAGTCCTCAGTTCATAAAATGATAACCATCTTTTAAACCAATCATTAAAAATAGTGTCAGTGTAACAGCTTGAATTTGTATCTCAGCAGCTAGAAATTTTAACAATATAATATATATCTATCTAAATATAAATAGATATATATATATATAAAATTTTTTATTTAATTTAATTTAAAATGGATAGTAATGAAAATAAACCAGTATTTATTTCAACCAAGAGACTGTGCTTACTTTATCAGAGTTATTAAGAAAGTCCGGTGAGGTTATAGCTTTTATTGGCTGGATACGGTGCTTTTGTTTTTATGTTTATGTTTATAAAACTTTTCTCCAGATTTATGAAGCCTTGAATGTGTGGTTTTCTTTTACAAAAATTTAATCTACACAAATCAGTTCCAGTTTGTGTAACCAGGAATAGAATAAAAAAAAACTTTAGCCTGTTTAGTTAAACAGCAGTTAAACAGGAAAAGGAGAGAGAAGTTTGAAGCCAACACAAAATTGAGCAAGACATTGTTCTATTTTTTCTTATTGGCTAATTATGAATAAGATTACCAAGGAAGGTAAATGGAGATTCATATATGTTCCACTTTTTAGCCTTCATTTCTCTTTTCTTCTCCTGTAACTTCCCTTTTAACTTACCTAGAATTGTGTGTATTGAAGTGGCAGCTCTGACGTTGTCAAACATCTGACTTTTTGCTACATTGACAACCAATGACCGTAATGTAGCTTACTGTATGTACACAGCAATATGTAAGTGGTGTGTGTGTGTGTGTGATTACAAAACATAAAAAATACCATTTCTTCTGATTATCCAATATATTAGATTGTATGGTAGTGTGATTGTGCACCTATGCTCCTGTTATTGCTTATTGTTGCAGTCTATAGTGTCACGGTGAGGCTGAGCTCAGGACTGTCTTATCTAGGCTGTATACCAGCAGAGCAACTGGGTTTAACCACAGCCAATGTGCATGTGCGTGAGTGTGCGTGTTTAAGGAAGCTTCTGAACTCTCTCTGTGTGCAGCATTAAATGTGATTGTGTGTATGTGTGTGTGTGTCAAATTGCTAGAGGACATGCCTGGGCATATTCTCACTCAGTCCTGCACTGAGGCATGAAACATTGCAATAAGTTTACCAGGCGTTTAGCGATGTGAATAGTTGCGTCACTTACTGAACAACAAGTGCAAGTCTGTAATTTTATCCGATAGAAAACAAAAAGAAAAGAAAAAAGAAAATCAACTTTGAGAGTGAAAAAGAAAAGCTCAAATACAAAAGAATGAAACTATAACTAAAGTAGACCAATTCATTAGCTCCATTATTTCTGCAGTTTGTGATCTTTATTCTATTTCTTTTATTATGCAGATTACATAACATGCAGATTTACATAACACATCCTTTATGAACTACAGTCTAGTTTTTTAAATGTAATTTGGCAAGCAAGACAGGACTGTATCAAATCAAATTTTATTTATACAGCACTTTTCATACACAAGGTAACAAAGTGCTTTACATAATAAAAACAAATAATACATATTAAAAACTAATTTTAAAAGCCTTCACCCATTGAAGAACAAAAAGTAAATAGGCTCAATCGTACACAAACTCACACTCATACAAACCAAGCACATGCACACTCCCCCAATCCACCCATAACCCAATCTGTACAACATGAACTCTCGTCTATAATAACTGTTTCTAAAGAGGTAATGAAATAAAAACATCTGGCTGGACGCTGCTGTGAGGAAACAATATCTTGGGTATCCAGTCACACTGGAAGCCAGCCCACCCATGACCACAGTGGGCGCCACCACCAGAATCACCCAGGTGAGGACAGGCCGGGGTCCATACCACAGCCACTGGGCTGCAGTGCCGGACCCCCAGCCACCCAGACAAGGGCAGTCACCATGGCAACAACCCCGCAGGCAGAGCGTGTGAAGGATCCCCAGGAGGAAACACCGGAGTTAAACAGCAAAACTACATAAAAACGCCTAAAAATAATAAGAACTGATATAAGTGACAAGAAAAACTATACAAATAGAGGAGTTCAGGAAAAATATAAATAAAGTATAATAAAATAAGATAAAACCACGTATAAAAACTGTACTTGGGTAAAATGAAGGAATAAAACAATAACAAGTTAAACAATAAAACCAAAAGCCATTTAAATAAGTTAAATAAGCAAAAAATAAAAACAAAATAAAATTCAGCTATAAGCTAAACTAAAAAGAAAAGTCTTGAACCTGCTTTTAAAGACATGAACAGTCTCTGCAGCCCTGAGGTTCTCTGGGAGGCCGTTCCACAGTCGAGGCCCGTAGTGGTGGAACGAGGCTTCACCATAAGTCTTGGTTCTGACTATGGGAACAACCAAGAAGCCAGTACCAGAAGACCTCAGGGTCCGCGAGGGGTCATAATCCAAAAGCAGGTCTGATAAGTAAGAAGGCCCAAGACCATTAAGACATTTATAAACAACTAAAAGAACCTTAAAATCAGTCCTGAAATGCACAGTACTGTACAGTTGAGTATCTGTCTACTCAGTGGCAGGGGAAACTGATGAGGCCCTTTTCTTCTGGGTTGTGAAATATTGATAGACAAACAAAACATTCTGATTTAATAGCACAAATAATGATGTGTAAAATGTTTGTATATTGAAATTCTCTAAAACTGGCTTCTAACAGGAAATAAGTAAGGATAAAATTTTATGTCAGTGGCTTGAGAAAAGAATTTATTTTCAACACCCTGTCAGATCTGTTACATATATTAATTATAAATAAAGCTATATTGTATCAACATGCATTCCTACCATTGAACGGCAGCAATCACATTCTCAAAACCAGGTTTCAAACAGAACAAACCTAAAGAAATGAGCTCCTCAGCTTGGGGGTGGGAATGACTTCTCAGAGCTTAATGACAGCAAAGTGATTGTAAAAACACTATTGACATGTAAACTTTCTTGAAGGTTCTAGTGTTCAGGAAAGGTCTTGCAGTAGGGGAGTAACACAATCTTCTGGCTCCTCCAATCACTCAATGTGGACTCTTTTGCCTAAAAAATGTGAAACAACAGTTAAAATATGACCATTTCCTCACACACTGGCACAAAAAAAATTTCTATTTCTATAAATCAATAAATTCAGTTTGTGACTGTTTCGAACTTTGCTGTGAGGTTGAACAGGCCTGTCTCTAAAGGGATCTGTAGCTCTAAACCCATGAAGGTATAATTATTGCAAATGTTCCAAAACCATCAATAACTGCATGAAAGTACATCACTCTGTGGTCATATTTATGTATAAATATTACACTTCCTGTTCATGCTGTTTTATTACTGCTCCTGTAATTATCTGTGTCATTTTTCCCCTTGGCAATATGTAGTTTAAAGTTTGTTTTAATACTTCTGCAGCCTTTTTATGTAAAGCATTTTTATTGTTTTGTGCATGAAGTGTGCTTAAAATCGCCTTGCCTAGTGTAGAGACAACTTCAGCACAGTATAAACCATTTTGGTGCTGCACAGTCATGGAGAGATCATTGTGTCATACATAGTTTTAAAGTTCTTTGTCCAACCTTTTCCTATAAACTTTCAGTGTTTTTTCCTGAAACAGTAACACATAGAGAGTATGTGTGAGTCAGCACAGTAAAGAAAAACATTTGCACTCAAACAGAGAAGTCCAGGTAACAGAGTGCACATGAAGCACATATCTATGTAGATCTGTTTATGCTTGTCTTATCTCCTGACATCCACAGCAAGAACACTCCAGTGACTCACCTCTATCAGGCAATTGTGTTATAATTGCCCCACCTGGGACAACTAAACCTGTCTGTTTGTACGTCACAATGTTTATGGTGCACCTGACCTCTACAGAAAAATAAGTCAACATTTACCTGGAAATTCTTCATTTCAGGATATCAATAAATCATCAGACAAATTGAGGTTGGCCATGTTAATATTAATAATTACCCTACTTTTAAGTAAGTTAGAGGGTGATACAGTGATCATTGTATCACTGTAAAGGTGGTTAGACTAAAGATTGACAAATGGAATGGAGGCTACTGAGAATAGAGAAGAAATGTTTGTTTTTTTGCAAACCCCCTGTAATTTTCAACATAGCCTGAACCTTCTTAGACAAGTATTCTTATAATATATTTTAAATCAAAGTGAGCTGAATTAGAGGTTACATGAAAACACATCATATGCATTTGGCAGTAATCCCTTTATATATAATATAATATAATATATATTTTACATATATTAGGAAATATTTTAATTGTTAGTGTTTAAAGAAAAAAACTGCAGCTAAATGTGTTTATGTGTTTAGTTCAGAGGTCTGCAGCTTTTACAAACCAAACAGCCATTTTTCCCTCAGCCAGCTAAATAAAACTGCTTTGGAGCTGCAAATGCTACAAGTCCTTTTCAAAAAGGCAACTCTCTGTGTGTTTATAGTAGTGCAACAATGCACGGCTCTTATTTGTGAGATGGCAACGTATTCCTACGGCGATGCTTTCTACAAGGTGGAATTCTTGTGATATAAGAGGAATCATGATTTATGAATACAAAAATGTGTAAACTGTAACCATACAGATTTTGGTAACAGTACGACCATGCATTTGGTAGCATGCAGACATAGCCATGTACATTAATTCTGACTTTAACCATGTATTTTTAACACTTACCATTCAAAGATGACAGCAAAGTAGAAAAGGAGAGGAAGCTGAAAAGCACGACTGCTAAAAACATCATGAAGGGTAGGTCTTGTCCATTAATGCATTGCACACTAAGCTCATATTGGAAAAAAAACTACCAATATTTATGAAAACAACTGCATGGTAAGTCTAAAAGGAGACCATGGCAAAGTAAAAACAACGCATTTAAGTCCTAACCATATTGTTTTTAGTGAACCCTAGTGAAGTTTAGTCAAAATAAATTATTGTGTTATGTGTTACAAGACAACAATATACCATCCCTGAAGGTGGCACTGCAGAAAAGTCTAGTCTTGTTCTTGAGTTGTCCCAGCTGTGATGCCGCTCCACACTGACTGCCCCACATATCTACCCTCCTTCTTCCCTATGGTAACCCTGTGGCTGTGGAAACACACGCGAGTCATATTTTCCTCCTGCTGTTTGTGGAGGTCATAGTTGACAGGAATACAATACAGTTTGTATTTGAGAGTATAATCAAACAGCACGCTTCATTCAGTTGGAGGACTTGCTGAAAAAACTAACAAAAAATGAAGCAAAAGAAAAAAAAGACACCCAAGATTTATTATTACTTTAAGGAAGTAAACTTTTGCTTTGAGAGCTTTGTGCCCCAAATTTAACAGTCTAAATTATTTAGTATTTTTCAGTACTTTTTTACAAAATGCCTCCTGGTGTTTGACAAGATAAAGCCTGTAATCTTGCAGCTCCCTGACATGTCTGACAAATTGTGCTCAAATTTCTTTCACACGTTTTGACTCAGTTTTTATATATATATATATATAATTGTCTCCCTGGAGGGTCAAAGAAGAAACAAACATTTTGAAGGCTGTACAACACAATAAGCTGATGTGTTGAGAAAACTAACCTGACCAAAATGTAAAAATGAAGCGCTTTCTTTCCTTGTTTCTACCTTTGTCCAACTAGCATGTCTCATTATCTGTTAAGAACATCAGATAAATTCAGAACTACAAATAAACATGTTGTCCCAGTCTACTTTGCAATGCTGCAAAACAGTGAGTTACCCGGTCTGTCGAATTTATGGCTACATGTCTGATAGCCAAAGATGGAAATGCCAGAATTTTTGTTCCTAATTATTAGAGTTCATCTTTTGTGTTTTGATACATAATACAATTGTGACAATAACTACAGCTTATTTTATTTGTTTAAACATAAAAATAATTACACAATAATTTCTATGTTAAAATCAAAGAAGGCGTTTTTCTCTACTTTAATTTTAAGTTTTGACGTTTTAGAGGTGTACTGACTTCTCTTTTTTTTTACAATAGAAAAAAAGTTAGCGACTTGTGGCCTTTTTTTATGTTAAAGAACCACAGCCGAAATTTTGCAGATTTTCTCAGTGATTCGGCTCCTATTGACGGCTAATTCTTCATCCATCTTGCATCCTACCTGTACTCTGAGCTCTTTCCATGCTTATCTTGACTCTGGTGTTTTCTCTTGCTCTTGTTCTTGTTTCTCTTTCTTTTTCTCTCTTCTTCCGATAATGCCTTCTTGCAATATTTTGCTGAATCAGCTGCAACTTTATTAACCTCTGCAGATGTCAGAAAGTTGATGTAATTGATCTCTGTCAAGCACCACCATTCCTCCATCTTGCTAGCAATATTGGTTATTTCGTGGGCAAATTGTGACATTTACACTGCTCCATAACTGCTTATACTGCTGTTTTAGGTACACCCCTCCCCCCATGACCCCTCGGAGAGAGCCGGGTGGCCTTCTTTGCGCACAGCATTTGAAACGTAAACCACATGTTATGTCTTTCCGTTCTTTGCTGAATGCTCCAATTTTTTTGTTTTTTTCAATTTTAACGGCACAGAATAGAAGTGGTTAAGGACCGGAGATTGTACTGCGCATCCCAAACACAGCGGTTGCTATGGGGATCAGTGCATTTGTTTTAATGCACAGGGACATTTTCCACATTTAGTCAATAGACCACAAGAGACGCCGCTTGCAATAAATTACACTAACGAAATTCCACACATTCTTGTGGTTGACTAAAACACTTTCAACAACATTTAAATATCTACTAGTTATCATCTACAGATACTTTAAATAAAGTTTTCCTTGGAGTCCATATATTTGAGGACCTCTCCTGGTCACAAAACATCTCTGCCGTCACCAAGAGAGCACAACAAAGACTCTACTATCTCTAGTTGCTCAAAAGGAACATTGTGGAGCGAAAGCAGCCGGCGGCGTTCTACAGGACAACAATTAAGAGCAACCTGACATATTCTGTCTAAGTGTGGTACGCAGGCTGTACAGTTGCAGACAAAAAGGCTCTACTGAGAGTCATAAGGTCAGCAGATAAGATCATTGGCTGTCCTTTGAACCCCCAACCCCCCGGAAAACTTTGCGACATCACACTATTGCATCACAGTTTCGAACATCCCCCTCCCATCCTGGCCACGACCACTTTGAACTGTTGCCCTCTGGCAGACGCTACAGAGCTGCCAGAGCATGGAGGTCTCAGTTCAGAGACAGCTTTTATCTATTTGCCATTAGCTTGCTAAACAAAAAATAACCAACTTATGTACTGTACTATTAAACCTAATTGAATCAAACACTGCTGCATTTGGAAGATCAGGTGAACAGCCACTACAGAGAGCAATCAATCAATCCACAGTGAGATGAAGACAGACAGAAGTTCCCACCAAGAATTAACTTTCTGTGCTCCCATAAAATTACTGAGTGCATCTGACCTGTGGAGTCCTGATTACGGTGACCAGGGAAGTACAAAACAATATTACATACAGTGAAACACCTTCACATTGTCATTAAGCACATTAACATCATAGAAACTATGTTTACATGAACAAAACAAACATGCAATGCCAAAATACTTCACCAAGTGCAAAACAGCTTTACATTTAGTGCAAAACATGAAACTTTTACCAACAACAAGGCTTTACATTGACGCGCAAACACTTCTACAATCTTCGGGACAGTATTACGTCTTGCAAAACAAGTTCTGAAAACACAATTAAAAAGACATGGCACCGTGAGGGGCTACATGGTTTAGAGTGCTAGCAGAAAACCACTCAATTCCCAGGAATCAGAAAGATCGAGCAGACATATATCATCATGCAGATTTTTCTCCTCATCACCACAAATGATAATAATTTTGCTGTGAGACTGAGGCGACCTTTTATCAAATGTATCTGTTGTAATGCAATCCGAAAGCCTAAGATTAAATGATTATTGTAAAGACAATTTCCTTTTTTCTTATTAAACTGACTGCACACATTCAGAACGCCGCACATAGTAAAACAATTAAATGGGCAACAGTTAAATTTTATTCAAGTGACACTTTAGTGACCTTTGTTTGTCAAAGCTCAAACACCTCCCAGTAGCTTATTGGTCTGACCTTTCAGCAGCCGCACATGATCTCACCACAGCGTTGAAAAGCGTAGAAACAGACTTGACTAAATAAACAGGGAACAGTACAGGATTAATCAGGTTCCAGTTGCTCAGGACTCAGCAGGCATCACATGAACAGGTTATTGAAAAAGAAATCTGATGTGAGTTTTCAATACAGAAGTCAAGGTTTTCTACACTGTTGCTAAAAAGTTTTTATTCTACCTCATTGATTTCTCCTGGGAATTCAGGTATTCCACAAAAAAAGTCACTTTTCTGTAACATTAAAAAGATTCACCTGTTTCGGTGTTATTAGCTTCAAACTCATTGATTTGATGCATTGTTTGCAAATGAATTGAAATGTTTCTGCTAGTGTCTTCTACTACTGATCAAGGCTGATAATGTTTTGTCAAAAGTTTATGAGAAAATTACTGTATGTTGTAAAGAGACTATGTGGGCCATTCCACCGAATGGGTGCCATTTATGTCCCCAGGACATTACATGTATAAATGTGCATGAAAATACAATGTGCATAAAATGTGCATAAACACCAATGAGAGGAAATGTGCATAAAATACATTTTTCACTTGTCCTCACTCTATAACATTACACTTTGGAATAAAATATAATTAATAAAATCCTAAAAATTTGTTAGTTTTTTGTAGTTTTTGAGTATTTCTATATTTCATCTATTCTTCAAAAATATATATTTTTCTAAACTAATTGGTATTTTTTGGGGTAAAAATGCACATTTTAGTCATGTCCCTGGGTTTTCACTCAGTCCTGTTACCCTAACACATTATCCTTCCGATTAATTTGAAATGTTCCACAAGTCACATGCACAACAGGAAGTTGCATCAGTTGGATCTTCAAGTAAGTTCTCACATTCATTTTTTCTTTGTATTTGATAATATTTTAACTATGACCAATGAGGTCAATCTCAAAATACTGTCCTGTTACTTAAATTATACATTAGTTATCAGTTGTTTATTTTGAAAATAGACATTTTTGGTGAATCACTAGATTGTGCTTAGTATCCTCGTGCTATTAGCAAGGATGCCATGTGGCTATATTTGATGTTTTTGCTAACTTTATGCAAAAAACTCAGTCCTATTACTTTCAGTTCTGTTACTCATACTGAGTAGCAGTAACAGTAACCATTGTTTTAATGATCTATTTGATTGAATATTTGTTGATATTACAGTATTCACTTAATTTTTAAGTTTTACATTTGAAATGACCTAAGTTGTTGAGCCTAGTGGTTACAGGGGTGGGCTTGGGTCTGAAGGTCCTGGGTTCTAGTCCCCCGGGCTGGCAACTAAGGTAAAATCACTGTTGGCCCCTGAGCCCTCAACCCCCTACTGCTCTGGAATATGGCAGCCCACTGCTCCCAGCAACAATGATGGGTTAAATGCAGAAAGAGAATTTAAAATAAAATATAATAAAAATTAAATACTGTGTAGTGAAGTATGATGGTGACCTATACCCATGTGTAATCACAGATAAAAGTAAAACAGATAATGAGGCCTGTTGCATACAACAAAATTGGGATGAACAGGTTTTTCTGGCCTGCGCGTGAAGGAAATGCTGCGCACTTCAACTTTCAGATTTATAAAAGAGTGCGTACGCACGTCCTAGTTTTTCCCTCCTGTTCTCTCGGGAGGTAAAAAGAGGGAAGAGGTGGAATTTTTCGGGGTGTGAGGCAGAGATCCTGATGGACCACATTGGAAAATGTGCTTAATTGGTGGGCATTACTAGTGTTAGAAAGACAGAATAGTGGCAGCAGGTGGTGATGCTGTCATCGCACTGTCAGAAGGGAAGACACGCCAGAGGCATCGGAACATGTGGCTGGATATCTCTGTCGGTAAAACATCCGTCTGCCATGCAGAAGGCCAAAGTTCGAATCCCACAGGGGTGAACAGTAACACCTTCCAGTTGGGGCCATTAGGAGTTGAGGGAAATGGAGACTGTTTTGACGGTAACTGGGACAACAATTTTAAAACGATTGTTTAAGAATAAAAAAATGAATAAAAGAAATACATCTCTTGTGTGTTTCATAGGCACTGCATTACTTCTAGACCTCCAGTCTGTCCCACTCTGCTGGATCGCAGAATAAATGACCAAAGCTTACTTTCCACATCTTTTTTTACTGACTGGTAAATGATGGCAGCAGACTCTCCACATCATCATTTCCTTGGTTTTATTCTTGACCGGTGGTATCACAGTTTCCTGTTATCCCAAATTTTGTACGTATAGAGGGTCAGAGTTGCCATGGAGGTAGGAACATTTTCGCTTCAAGTTTGGTCTTCATAAATCCCAAAAATTGACTAGATTTAGCGTACGGCGGTTTTTGTTCCTACGCCAACTTTAGAAATGAGGCCCCAGCTGTGGTAGAATAGGCCACACAAGTTTCTTTTCACACAAAACTTACACGTACACACTTGCACCCGCACATTGATGCACCCTTTGTACTCGCTTCTGTTCATTGTTCATTCCTGTTACCCTTTCTTCCTTCCTGTTATTTTATTGTTTTCTTCCCCAAAAAATAAAAACAACAGAATTTTTTTCAAATACATTTGGTCCATTATTTATCCAACTATTTAATAGATAACAGTGGACCCTCATTTATTGCGGGGGTTACGTTCTGAAAACACCCCGCAATAAATGAAATCCACGAAATGACGACCTTATTAATTTTTCACAATTCAAATGCACGTCAAGGCCTAATTTTCCCTCCTTGGTGTGTTTATAGACCTTTTTTCAAACTATAATAATTTTCAACATTCTTACACACTATATACACTCTCAAAAACCTACACATATTTAACAACGTGAATTTCTTAATAAATACAGTTTCTCTGCTGGCGCTGCGTCCCCACCCTTGTGTGTAACGTCGTTCAATCAATAAACAAAGCACAGTGGGTTTATTCCTATTGTAAAATTTGGACATAGAATGGTTAATATAGGATTTACATATGCAGTGAGAAAAAATAAGTATTTGAACACCCTGCTATTTTGCAAGTTCTCACACTTAGAAACATGGAGGGGTCTGAAATTTTTATTGTAGGTGCATGTCCACTGTGAGAGACAAAATCAAAAAATAAATAAAAATCCTGAAATCACAATGTATAATTTTTTTTTTTTATTTATTTGTATGATACAGCTGCAAATAAGTATTTGAACACCTGAGAAAATCAATGTTAATATTTGGTACAGTAGCC
>JBAMHW010000018.1:23246663-23265044 GCA_037177495.1 Rhadinocentrus ornatus | reverse complement strand
TTACCAACAGTAACCTTGGAAACGGTGGTCCCAGCTCTTTTCAGGTCATTGACCAGCTCCTCCTGTGTAGTTCTGGGGTTTCCTCAAATATTAACATTGATTTTCTCAGGGGTTCACATACTTATTTGCAGCTGTATCATACAAATAAGTTGTTAAATTCAAAAACAGCTTTCGATTTAAAAACAGCTTTTTCCCCCGGGCAATAACCATATTGAACTCTAAAATGTGAATCTCCCCCTGTGCAATACACTGATAGACATTTATAGAGATATTTTATAGATATATTTATTTGTATTTAATTATTTTTCTAAATTCGTGCAATATCGAACTGCAATGTAAATACACATATACATGTATATTTTTTTTCTATCAGGACTACGCACCCCATCTCTCATTTTGTATGTGCCTTTTTTCTATTTTATTTTGCTTTATTTTTTTTTTAAATTCTATCCTGCACTGTTTTGGTGATGGCTTAATCTCGTTGTACCGGTGTATAATGACAATAAAGGCATTCTATTCTATTAAAAAAATCATACATTGTGATTTCAGGATTTTTTTTTTTTATTATTATTATGTCTCTCACAGTGGACAAGCACCTACGATGAAAATTTCAGACCCCTCCATGTTTCTAAGCTGGAGAACTTGCAAAATAGCAGGGTGTTCAAATACTTATTTTCCTCACTGTACTTAAATATGCAGTGCTGCATACAAAATAAATCCGTGAAACAGTGAGACCACAGACTTAATAATGATATGGTGAGGGACCACTGTACATGATAATAAATTAAATTAACTTGAGCATTGTGTCTTCTTGAAATGATAAATATAGTTTTGGATCTTTTCGAAAAATACAACTTCTGCATATAATCATAGATTTTTTTTAAAAAAGAACACTAATTATGTTTTATATCATTCCATTAAAATAGACACTTTTTTAACGTGAAAATTAAGGAATTACTTGAAGTGCTTGGAAACATGCTTTTTAAATGTAACATGAATTTTGGTAACAGGAATGAAAAAAATGCAGCCATCTTTGTCTCAAAACCCATCTAAAAAATAGATAAAGTAGCTTAAGATTGACCAATTCACAATTTAAAAAGTTAAATATGTGTGTTACTAGATCTATTTTTAAAAAATAAAAAAATGAAGTATTTAAAGTAGTGGACTTGCAACATGGAAATGGCACCCATTCGGTGGAATGAGCCATGTATAACAACTTTTCCCATCTGCACAATGGCCAGGTTGTTGTTGGCATGAACTGCAAATTGCAGTTCATGCCAACACAAACAGTCTTTGAATCAGAAGGTGTGTTTTTCACTGACCTGTATCGTCTGTCTGATGGAAAACTGTTAAACAACTAGTGTGCTGGGTGTGTAGATGCTTACGCTGTGTATGGCACTCTACAGGTACAGGGATCTTGCAATCTCATCCAAGAAGAATCAATTAATGACATTCTAGGCTCTGCTCTCGGTGGCTGCATGGTAGAAGGCTACCAGGTTTTTAGTCCAAGATCTTTATCCTGAGCAACCTCAGGAAATGTGGCCTTTATTGTGCCTTCCTGACTGTCGCAGGTTTGTTGGCAGTCCAGAAAAGGTTTTCAGAGAGGAGAATGCCCAAATATTTCCACCTTCTCTATGCTGTCCCCAATTACTTAATAAAGACATGGGGAGGTCCTGTGTTCCAAAGTCAAGGCTCAATTATTTAGACTCACTGGTTTTTAGTAAAACATTGTTCATCAAGTTCTCTGTCAGTTTCTGGATTTCTTCCTTATAATGAGACTCATCTTTCCCTTCTATTCATGTGACCACAGTGCTGTCATCTGCTAACTTGATGGTTTTGGAGATGAGAGATGGTGTGCAGAAAATCCAGTAATGAGTTCAGTACACAGGCTTGTATGACCCTTTTACAGATTGTGATGGTAAAGGAGATACAGGAATGTCAGACAATCAAAATAAGCAACAATATGAGAGGACAATAGACAAAGTGCATGTTTCCCCACAGTTGACTATTAGCAGTTAGCTTAGCTGGGATTTAGGCAAAATTTGACCAGAAAATGAACCTTTCTGAAAAAAAAACAAAAAAAAAACATGCTGCCTTCTTGAGGTGTTATCTAACTGGTACTGAATAACTTTAAAAACAGTTCTTGGACAATCTGCAGAATATTACTGCTCCTAGCAAAGAAATAGTTATGATTTCAATTGTTAAGCTAATACTGCCGCAGTAGTCGTAGCTTCATACTAAATTCATATAGTTTAAAACACTTTGTTGTTAATACCAAGCTGGCTTCAGGGTTAGGCTACATCCCCAGATCCAAATCTTTACAAGGAAATGAAAACCTGATTTCATGTAGGTTGGGATGAGGAAGTGGCTAAAACAACAGATATTAGCCTGGTACCATTGCTTGATTTCAGTGAAAAATATACCTTATTGGGGCTGAATGAAGATATGGAGCTATGTTGACTAAATTTCAGTAAATAAATGGCAGAAAAACTTGTAACATTTTACATTTACTTGTATCTTGAAGCTAGTGATCTTAACACAAATGTTATTCTGAATTTAAATAAATGTTTTCCCATTCTGTTCATAGATGAGAAGTAGTTAATGATTAAATTTCTTAAGCAGTTTGGTGACTTGCTGTCAGCATTCACTATCTCCTATGTATGAGTTTAAGAAGTTGATAATTCTGAGCATCTGTGGTAACTGTGACTGCACTTCATTTGTTAGACACAAAAGAAGAGCTGTGAAGATGAGTAAAAGGAAGCAGCTCATCCTATCTAATGGAAACAATGACTGTCATGCACAAGTAAATGTTTGCCACCTGTTCACTTGAAGTTTTGTCAGCATAAATGTTTTACCATGAGAAAAAAGACCCAGTAGTCAGAGCACCCCACTGTTGGAAAGAACTGAACAGAGCTCACAAGATGTGACCATTGTTGAAAGTCAACTGCAGCTTCTTCAATCATACTAACAAACACACAAACAGGCAACTTCCTCAGTTTGAGATGTTTTATTGTTGTATTGTCTTCGCTTCTTACAACCAGGATTCACTTCTGCTAAAGTCCAAAACAAGAAGCACGCTTCGCTTTATAGGCACCGAAATACATCTGCCCTCCTCCTTTATCCCTCCCCGTGTTAATATGTCTTGCTCGCTTTCACATGCACTCCTTCCTGCAGTTCTGTTCCTCTCTCCCCAGTTCACAGTACAAGTAGAAGTAGAACATTATTTTCCTCTCATCTTGATCTGCTCCCTGTGTGAGCTACACAAACAAAAAGCTGAGCTGCTGATCTTTTCCTGTCTTCTTTCTGTAGCCATCATGCTTTAGCACGTTGCATGATTAACTGCTTTTTAAACTCCACTCCTAAACCACAAAGTTTGCCTTGTTACCTGTTTTCAGTTTGTTGTGTCACAGTTAACAGCTGGTAGTAAGCCCTAATTGTAACATACATAAACCTTATGACGAAAGAGAAGGCATTTGCTGGTATTGAACATAAGAGAAAATAACAATTGCATTGTTGTTTATTTATTTATTTATTTATTGTGCAACCAGTGCATATAACAAAAAAATTTTACAGTACATTTAGTACCTTTTACAGTACCTTTTTGTGGGAACAGAGCTTACAATCCTAACAAACAATGGAATTTCTTTTAAATACTGAATTTGCAAAAGCTGGAGTAATTATTGATCATACAACATTTTAAAAGCATGAATTGTATTTTTAAATGTAAAGAACTAAGGTTTTTTTGTTTGTTTTGTTTCTATAGGGCCTTTTTTTGGCTCATATGTTGAGATGTGTGTTTAGTCTAATTTTCGGGTCAGTTTCAAACATCCTCTTTTTCAATTCAAGCACCAAAAAAATAGGTTAAAGCACAATGTAATATATTTCAAGTAATTTTTTTTAAATGAACATGTGTATATTTAAATTTGCAGCTAATGTCTAGAAAATACTCAAAATGGCCTGTAAAGTTGTCTCGGGGATTAAAAATGTATATAATTTAGTTTTTAAAATCATAACTTCTCATACTTTTATTTTTCATAAAGGACGCACTGTAGAACAGTGATGCGCACCCTATGGATGGGGAATTCAGCGTCCATCTTGCATCCTACCTGTGTTGGAAGCTTATCTTTCTTTTCCTCATTTCCTCCATCATGTTTTCTTTTGTTTCTTTGCTGAATCAGCCACAATGCGCGTTTAAAATGGCCGGCGTGTTGATATCGGCTTGCGTCCAGGAAGTTAAAGTTGTACAGTGTGGTTTCTCAACCTCGGGACACTGCTGGGAAGCAAGACGTCCATAAATGCACATAATAGATGTCACTGTGCCATCAAAGGAATCTGGAAAGAGGATATTTGAGGTCAGAAAGTTGTGTAATGCGCCTTTAAAGTTTGTTTAAATGTACTTTTAAATGCTTCTTCTGCACCCTGTGGTTTAATGTTTTAATGTTTTATCATTTTGAATTATCATGTACATAAAATGTGCTATACAAAAAAGCTTGCCTTGCGCTTATATATTACAGTATTCAACTTTCATCTTAAAAATAAAATCTTGAAATACAGTTATTTTTCCATAAAAATGCTCTGCAGTGTGATGTTGAAATATTTAAATTATGCTCTATTAATTTAAATAAGCACTGCTTTGCATTGAATTAAATAGTTTTAAAACAAGCACAGCATTTTTATTTGGTTAAAGTTTTCCACCGTTCTTTTTACCATTCTGCTTAATAAAGAGTATGGACAAAAATATTTAAAAAGGTAAAAGTGTTGTGACATGTTCCAGACTCCTAATTAAAAAAAACTAAATACACTTAAAAAAATTTATCTAAAATTAAAGAGAAAATATTGAAAGAATTATTATTTTATTTATTTTATTTTTTGCTGTTCTAAACATTTTTACGTGGTCTTTTTTTTTTAATCAATTTTGGCCTTTCCCACGACATCCCTCTTTATAGCAGCATCCATTACAACTATATGTACTAGGCTGATTATGCTAATTAGCGACTTCTAGCAACTTTTAGGACAGCCAATAGCTACTTTTCTTACTGAGGAGTTGGGAACAGTGGCTGGAGAGGAGTGTCAGTCCCTGAAGCAATTGCCAGGAACTACATGGACAAGTCATACCATGTCCTATGGGGGATGATGGGGACAAAGTTGCCGTTCTGCTTCGACTACAAAGTGAAAATCAAATCAAATGATTTGACGAGTTCTGTCTACTTGTTTTGTATCAGTGCGACCTGTAAGATGTTTTTTTTTAAAAATGTTTTATATGTTATGTCAACTGCTGCATGAAAAACTGAATTGTAAACAAAGTTCTGAATTTATTGTTCAAGTATTTATCACTAATACCATGAAAATGAGAGGAAATGTGAATATTTGCTATGCAAGGCGATTTCAGTGTGTGCCGCTAAATTTTCTGCTTGCACTCTTAAAAATGTAAGTTAGGGGCCGCTGTGCTCCTCCTAAAAAAATGTTACTGTGGAGCCCTGAAGAACACATGCAACTGGCTTTAATAATTATACTTTACATTTCAGTATTGTTAAAAGTGCACACCACTGATCGTGCATGGTTGCTTGGAATTGATTGCCAGGATTTCTGTTCTTGGAAAATAATAGAAAATGTTTTCAAATTAAATTAAAAGGCCTCTGCCTATTAATAGACATGAAACTGATCATATTGAATGGTTTGTATCAGAGAGCTACTGTTTTGTGAATGAATATAAATGAGTATCAGTTTTTTATTTATTATTTTGCTTTTGTTATTTTTATTACAATGGGCTGTTGTATTATATGTCCTGTTTATTTATTTATTTTTTAATAATTGTAAATAAGAACTATTTGAACATATAATCCTACATTACCAATCAAGATCTGAAAACGTGTCCTTTATGCATTTGTGCATCTCTGCCAAAACTCTTGCGATAACGTTTGAAGAATATGCGCCCTAACTAAGGTAACCAAGTTGTAATGAATTTTACCCCTCAGTAATTGACATTAAAGCCTAAACTCAACCAGGAAGTGAAAAAACTTGAATCATAATATGTTTTTTTACTACTCCAGTTTAAAGGATGCTACAGTAAAAGAAATGAATGGTATTCTTGTTTATTTGATTTTTTTCATGTTATTGGTTTTGCCATCGTCTTAATTAAATTGTATTGCTAATTATTTATTAAAATGTAATAATATTAATAATAATAAAGATAATGCTTTAATAATCAACTTAAGTAAATAACTGATAATTTCCATAAATTTTCTTTTTTCCTTTCTCTTTTCCTTTGTAAAGTATTTATCCTTCTATATTGCACTTAGTGGCCCTGCGATGGACTGGTGACCTGTCCAGGGTGTACCCTGCCTCTCACCTAAACAATGCTGGGATAGGCTCCAGCTACCCCGCGACCCGTAATGGAATAAGCGGTACAGATAATGAATGACTGACTCACTATTGCACTAAGTTGCTATATAGAAGTCACTTTACAAAGAGTTTCATTCTCATGATACAGCTTTCACAATGGGTAAAACTCAGAGAATAGGTTCTCGTTTATCTGTGTTTCACCCACTATTTTCATCATTAGCTGTAATTGTAACAACATAAGTATAACTGAATATCAAGAATACCTTAACATGAACTAAAAAAAAAAAAAACAGCACTTGGAACATTAACAACAACAACCTCCTGCAGGTGCTTTATGGTCATCTGGTGAAATGTGTCAATAAAAATCTTACTTATTGCACCCCCAAACCCCTAGACTTCATTCCTCCTTTCCACATGTGAGCTGAATATTCCCTGAAGCAACTCTACAGCACAATTAAGTTTACAGAGAACCAGCAGCTGCAAACCACGAAAAACAGCACCCCCTCTTCTGCCCCTGCCCGCGGTCACCAGCCTCCTCATCTCATGATGATGATGTCATGGCCCGAACTGACTCAGCAACATCTCATCTGGAAAAGAACCAGAGGGAAACCTTGTTAGGATGTAGGAAAAAAACAACTGCATAGGGAACAAGAACGCTTATTTTATTGTTTACAGACAAAAATGTGATCTTGGCATTAAGGTACCTTTCATAATATTAAGTGTCTGAGCCAACATACTGTATAATAATACACCGTAGTTACTGTCAGGATGTTAAGCAAGAATGTCTGATAATTTCATCTCTTAGTTAAGTGCTTATAGTAACTTATTCTGTTCAAGAAAATAAGGGCAGTTACTTATCATATCACAGTATACTAAACTACAGACACACTCATCTACCAGTTATTGCCTTGTCCTCAGAGGTTAATTTTACAAACTGTCGTTTCAAAACCCTAATTTTTCCTTATCAGACTTCTACAAATCTTGAGGATGTGAGCACTGAATGGGAGGCCAGAAAACAGTAACCAATGCTGAAACTAGAACTGAACACCACAGAAATATGAACAATTCGGGGGCACATTATTGGATATCAAGCACCACGTGCTCCTACCAATAATGTTATACAATATTTAGATTGAACTTATTATGGTATCCAGTAAAGTATTGCTTAGGGGTAGGAGAAATAGGATAAGTGTTTTTACATCAAAGCAGGCGGCATTGTCAAGTCTATCGATTAAAAAAGCCACAAAGTCTGCATAAGGAGGAAGGAGAAGGGTGGATGGCAGTCATGCGCTGCACTTTCAAGGCTTCGGGCCTTTCCCAGGCGTGAGAAAGAGACCAACGTACATCATTAACATAATACTTCTTAAGTGCTTGGCAGGGTTTGAATAATACCATTATTTGGACAGGGTTATAAAATCATTTTCATGTTTTTTTAAATTAACCATCACCTATATGGACACAAGTAAACAAGTAATAATGAAACTGTGTTATTTCCTGGTCATGCATAGGCTGTGACATAACTAGGTTTTGGTAATAAATGAAAGCTACTTGGTTAGGGTTAGAAAAAGTTTGTTATTAGGACTAGAATACGATCATCACAGATGCCATTTTTACCCAGGTTGCATATTTTTTCAGTGTGGCTGAACCTGCTCGCATGCAAACATTAAAAACTTAAACTACAAGTTACCATTTCTTTCTAAGTTGGGTAAGCAAATAGTTTAAAAAAAAAAGCTGAGCTAACTCAAATTGTCAAGTTTACAAATCAGCTGTGGATAATGATTTGCTAAGCAAGGACACCATGCTTAGTAAAATGGTTGTTCAAGTCTTAGGAACAGTGTCATCTCATGACATTACAATGAAACCATATTAGTAGATAGTAAATAATTGTTTAGACACACATGCTCATGAATATTGAACAATCTCATTACTGGATATGAATATATGGACATTGACATTCCTATAACTTGATTATATAAAATGTTGCAATAGAAATGTTTAATTGTTCTTAATAAAATGATTTTAAGGGGTATTTGAACATATTTGTATTTCCTGGTTTGCACGCTGGCGTGGAGGGGTTTTGGTTTGGACTGTTGCCTCCAGCAAGAAGGTTCCTTTTTTGAGTCTCAATTGGGGCAGAGGTGGTTTGAATTGAGCCTTTCTGTGTAGAGTTTGCATGTTCTGCTCATGGATGCTGTAGTTCTCTGCAGGTACTCCACAGTCCAAAAGGTCACTCTAAATTCACCTCAGGAGTTAGTGTGAATAGATGTTTGCCTCCCTATGATGGATTCTTTTTTATTGTCATTCAAAACATTCTAAAAAAAAAGTGCACAATAAAATGCATCATAGACAAAAATATAAAAAATAAACAAGTTAAGCAGAGTTTTTAAAAGGAAGCTTATTAGAAAAATAAATAAATATGAATAAAAATATCTATAAAGACCATATAATAGGGAAAAATTCTTAATTTATTCCACTGGGGAAATGTTGCACATATATTGCAATAAAACCAGAGTCTACAAATTTGTTTGCTGTTCAACAGTCTGATAGCACCGGGAGAGCAAATCTTCAAAATACTCACATCACAATGTTATTAGCTCAGCTACACTAGCTCCTAATCCGCTATAGAGTACATAGCAAAATTTTGGTTTCACATATAGAACTCTGCATGGTCAAGCTCCATATTTATCAGTAAACTATATGCTAATATGCTATATGTCCCAAGCAGATCCCTGAGGACATCTGATAAGGGTCTGCTAGCTGTGCAGCATACCCGGTTATAAACCAAAGGTGAGAGAGCTTTTGAAGCAGTGGCTCCTACTATCTGGGAACCCCTTCCTCTAGATCTGTGACTCTTCATTTCTGGGGCAGTTAAAAAAAATATCTATTTAAACTTTTTGTGCAAACTTTTATTTTTCATGTTTTTCTAATTTTTGTTTTGTTTAATTGTGAAACATCTTGTGATTATTTTTATCTTGAAAGGTGCTATAAAAATAAAGGTTAACATACCTACTGCGGTATCATCTGCCTGAGGGTAGCAGAGAGATCAGGCTGTGGTGGGAGTGAGATGGGTCCCCAATGTTCCCCTTTGCCTTTGTCAAACAGTGTTGATGGGTCAGGTCTTTAGTAGATGGCAGTTTGACCCCAATGGTCCTTTCTGCAAGCCGTGGCCCTGCATTGGAATAAGCTAATATAGAAGATGGAAAGAATACAGACTTCCCAACTAAAGAATGGGTAGTTGAAAAAAGTTAAAAAGGTAAAGTAACCAGCTGCAAAGCATTTTTTAATAAACTCAACAAAAAGACCCATGCTGTGTGAACCCTTAAGTGCTAAATCTAAGGTGTATAATTTAGTTGGACAAGGCATTTCATCTTAACATGAGTTCTTTCAGTCCAAAGACAATAACAGACCTGAATAGCTATCAAAATTGTTTTTAAACTTTAATTTACCCATTTTATTTAGGTTCATACAACCTAGTCGAGTTTACTCAAAATCTATTTACAGCTGGTTGCCTTACTTTTTAAGTTCACTCAATTTTTTTTTAAGTGCATATACCATGACATATTTTGGAAAGATGACAGAAGTAAATACTGTCTTAACGTAGAAGAAAATAATTTATTGCAAGGGTCTTCCTCATGAATATTTCAGCAGTGTAAAGCCGAACATGTCTGCGATGCATGCACAGTAGTGCCATTTTTTTTTTTTACAATACAAACACACTTTTGAGCACTTACATGACTACCTTTATAAAAACACAAGAACCAGTCAAAACTAAAAGCAAATTTAGACATGTCACTTTATTGTTGTCATTCTGTGCTCAACATCGCTGCTACTTCTGCTTTGCTGCTATACTTAATGGCTCAGACTGTTGACATCTCACAGACAAACACACACACACACAATACAAGGCAACATCCTTATGTTAATAAAACACAGACCAATTTGTCTTCTTGGTCATTTACTGCAAATAAGGATAAGATATAGATATGTTTTAGGTATAGCAGCGTCAGTCTACAATGTGACATGTAAAGGGTCTTCCACAATTCCAAAACATAATGGCATTCAAAGATTACAATCGTGAAATGGGGAAAACAACAACAATGTTGAGACTGTAATGGCTTTGAATGAATTCATAACTGCATCATCTAAAACTCAATGTGTAATGTATATTAGTTCAAATTCCTTTAGCATGCAAACTGACACGTGGCAGGACAACCCAGGTGAAGGCCTTCGTTCCTGTGGCATTGTCTATTTGTCTCTTACTAGGGTTCGGACTGAATTAAGGAAAAGAGGATTCAGTTTTTCTGCCTGGAATGCCCTCTAGACTGAACAGAAACTTTTGGATCTCGTTGCGCTTGTGGTATTTTGCCCTTAAATGATAAAGAGGGATCAAATTGACAGTGCTTGTGTTTTTGAATTGTTACTGTGACCTTACCAACTGCACTTTGCCTCTATCTATCTGTTTTTGGATTACTATTTTTAATTCATTATTTCCTGAATATTGTTGTGGACCCTCCATGCTAGGATCAATGCCTGCTTGGTCTGCAGGATTGTTCCCATGAGAATGGCTGTGGTCTGGGTGGCTAGGGGCCCTGCACTGGAGCCCAAATGGTTGTGGTGTGGGCCCTGGCCTGTCCAGACCTGGGCTGTCCCTGTAGTTAGTTGTCTCTGTGGTCATAGTGGCTCCTGGTGTGGATGGATCCCCAAGATATTTCCCCACAGTAGTGTCAAACCAGATTATATTCTTATGTATTATTTGCATTTTATTATGTAAAGCACTTTGTGCTACTTATGTATAAAAACTGCTTTATATATAAATTTTGATTTGATTTAGGATTTAGCTGCAAGATCCCAGCAGAATGCAATGCCAAATTTACGTATGTTTTTTTATTTTCAAGAACAAAGTGTCATCTAAATTGATTTACATTCAGTGTTGATATTAACTGTTGAATTGAACATCTATGTTAAAATAGGTTTGAAATAGGTAAAAATAACTTAGTAAGTAATTTATTTACATGTATATTTGTTCCAAATTGTGTAGATATCGCATAAAATTTCCGGATTCACTCAGGCAAAGATTGCTGTGCACAGCCATCACTGTTGAGACAAATGTCCCCAGTTACTCCCTGACTTACAGGCTCATTTGCAGAGGATGAATGTTTTTAGCCATCTTTAAGTACTACAGGTGAACACTGTGATTAAGGATCAAGTAAGAAGTGCAACAAGATGAATTACAGTCTTCCATTTATAACCCAGCCTTTTCCTCATAGCCAATGAAAGAACCACAGATGAAGAGACATTCCTCTGCTTCTGTGATGCTGTTAATCATTCTGTTAAGAGCTGAGAAGATAAATTAGTTCCCTTTTTAAGTGGCGTGTCACTTAGTTTCAGACTCTATTTAACTTGGTGAAGATGATCTTGTTGCTCTCAGTGCAAGTATTCAATACAGCCATCAGCAACAGTGCATCTTCATGGAGTCAGGTTCTCATGACATAACATTTCTCTAAAAGAAGATTTCTGCAAAGGCCCCAAAGCTCAAACTGCTCACACTCACAGAAACAAAACCACAAGCAGCTTCTCCTCAAAAGTAAACAATTCTGTGAAAGAGGAGATAAAACAGGGGTGCTCATTCAGCCCAGTGAAATTTTTCTCTCAGGACAAAGACATGTAACTATGCTTAATTTACTGATGGGACAGGACCAGACTAACCAGTCTGATAGATGATTTGGTGCTTTGTCTTCCCTGTTAGATAAAGAGGATCTGCTTTTAGCCCTCTCAGATATGCTGTAAACACTAGGCAGCTCATTTATTGAAAAGAAGGCAAGAAAATGCTTTAAAAGCTCAGCAAAAACAGCTTGTTTGTGTACAAACTCATCCCGGTTTTCCACATTTTGCAAGTTATTAAACTGTTACTATATTACCAAAAACACAGATATTTAATGTCACACTTTGTTGAAGTGCCTTATAAGCTTAACACATGCTGGATGTTGCACTGCTGGGCTCAGGTTCTGACTCCTGGTGGGTCACTTAAGGAGTGGAAAGCTAAAAAAAAAAATTTTACAAAGAGTTTTATACTGGATGTTCTGCTCAGCCCCTGTCACTGTAAAACATTCCCTGCACACATCATCATGTTTGACTATTAGGATGTCGGAATGACAGGATGCTCAGTTCCTGGTTCCCTCTGTTGTTGGAAGCTTTAGTCAAAGGGTTCAGTCTTGTTTCACAACAGCTGGAGATTTTGGTATTTGGTCTCACCCTTTAGGTGCACGTTGACAAACTCACAGTGGGCTGTTTTTTGCTGCTTGGGTTGATTGTTATTCTTCCATTACGGCCTGCCATCTTTGAAAAAACTCAACAGCAAACTGTTGGTAACAGAAATCTATTGCTTGTTCCAACCTTCTTCTATTTTAGAATAATGGAAGCTCCTGCATGTGTGTGGGCTCTTTTTTTTTATACATCATTTTATTTTTCTATACATAAAGATATATTTTTGTAATATATACATCTACAGACTTACACTCATAGTTATGTTATGTTCATAGTTGTGTTTTTTCTAACAAGCGCTATCAGCTGTGAAAATATATAAACTGGTGTGCCCCAAAACTTACTTTATTTTATGTATTAAAAAAAACAAAACACTAAAACCTATTTATCCATACAAATGTGGAGAACTTGACAATAAATAGCCTTTAAACCTTTGTGAAAAGTACCTATGTAAAAGTACACTGAAAATGTAGGCATCACAGGCAGTCTTGCACCAAAATGTCTACACATGCCTTTAAAATATCGTAACATTCCTACATTTTGCATCTTGTGATTAATCAGTTCTTGTTCAGCATGATTCTACCAAAAGGTCCGAATGGACAGATATTTTTTCTGGGCTGGCTACCGATTTGCAACACGGTTGTGGAGGTTCTACTTTTTATCTGGAAAATTGAGAAAAAGGCTAACTGCTAACCGCCACTTAGCTAGATCATGGACAGAAATCAACAACCACTATGCCCAGCTTAGGCCACCATGAGCAGCAACCTAGCTTCTACCCAGTCAGGGTTAAGAAATGGCAGCAGTAGCCAATCTTTCACCAAGCTTGTACCAGGATTTAAGTAGCAACAGTAGCTAAAATCATATTTTTTCATATTTAGCTTCACCCATACTGAAAGAAATTCTGCAGTGGTGCCATGATTGACAAAGTACGTACAAGAGACAAAGACAAATGTTAAAAATAAATTACGTAAATTTCCAAAATTAGAACTATGAGCATCAGACTCCTTTAATGGCACAGTGACATTTATTATGTACATTTTTGGAGCTGTCGCTAACCAGCAGTCCTGAGGCTGAGAAACCACACTATGCATCTTTTTCTTCCGGGATGCCGTGTGATGTTGTCACATGCTAGTAAGCGGATATAAACACACTGGGCGTATTGAATGCGCACTGTGGCTGATTCAGCAAAGAAAAGCAAGAAGACATTATCGGAATTATGGAAAAGAAAGAGACAAGACAAGCGATAAGACTGTCTTTTACTAGCTGAAAAGACCTCGCAGTACAGGTAGGATGCAAGATGGATGCCGAATTAGTCTTTGATAGGGGGCGTGTTGCTAAGAAAATTTGCTTTAGGGTTATGAATCAAAATCTAATGTAAGAGAAGTCACTGTTATAGACAGATTTAAACATGTAGTTATTTATGCAATGACTGCAGTTACTTAACCTTTCACATTTTTTAAAAGGAAAAGACATCCTCATGTGTCTCAAAACATCCAATCAGAGTTCACACTACATGTTGTTCAGATAAATCCATCACTTGTTCAAATCTAAGCAGTAAATGTCATTTACAGATTTTAACCCACCCGCCCATACCTGTACCGCCTGTACCTCTATGCATTGTGTTGTACTTTTTGTGCAGCTGCTCCTGTGTGTGTCATGCAGTGTGATGGCTAGATCACCTTATGCCATCTGACACCACTCATTTAGCACATGCAGTCAGTGAATGTTAATACAGATTCGATACGGGTTAAAGATCAGGGGTAATGCTATAGGATTCCTCTACTAAAGCAGTCTATTCATTACTGGTGAGAGGAGAGGTATCAGTTTGATGGATAACCACATGTTTTGTCTTGCTGTCAGTTTTGATAAAAAGCTGCGTCAGCGCTAAGCAGGTTTAAGAGTACTTAACACCATCTGAATGTATTGGCTGGAGATCAAAGGTGATGTTGAAGGACAAGTGTAGCAGATCAGTCTTCATCCTGACAATTGTCTATACGGTATGTTTCCTTATGAAAAAAACAACAACAACCTTTTATTCATTTTAGTTAATGCATCCTTTTTAACCTTTGATTTGCCTCTGGAGTAGTAACAGCATTAAACAAATTAAAAAGTCCCTGTTAACATACTAGCTAACATGCTTCTCTGACCTTAGTCTCCAGACCTCAGACACCCATTTGATCAGAGCAAAACAAATCAACATTTAAGGCTGCCTTACTGATCTTTTGTGATTAAATGAAGAGAAAGCCTCCCACAACAGAACAGAGAAACCACACGGCATTTAACGCCAACTGTTTAAAGTTTTAAAACTCACATCAAAAAGCTTGGCAGCATGGTTGGCAAACTATGTAATTGCAAGACAAAATAATCTTCCATTATGTGGCATTGAAGTTGCACTGAATTTGATTCTCTACATTTTAAACAATGTGTTTTAGGATTCAATAGGTTATACAAATCTTTTTACTCAGTGTTGTCTGGGTTGACTGTCAGTTTAAAGTCATACGTGTTTAATAGCACTGCAACATTTAGTGAGTAATTGGTTACTATAATAACTGGTTACCTAATGGTCAGCATTAAACTTAACCTGGTACTAGTTATACACATCATGCACACAGCATGCTGCTGCAAGTCTATAGGAGCCATATAACCTTTATATATATTAATTAATATACATGTATTATTTGATTTATTTGTTTGTACTTTGTAATCAATGCTGGCACACAAGTATGAGTCAGCAGACCAAAATTTTACCCGACGTCAAGCTCTGAAGCTTTTTGTGAAAACATGAGACAAACTGAATACATGACTGACAATGTGCTTTTCATGTGACGTATTGCTTTATGTAATGGGTCACGAAATACTCAAAGCATGAGAAGGCACAGCTCAATGTTTATATTTTATAAAAGATTATTAAAAAAAATTTTAAAAAGTCACCCCCTCCTTTGGTTAGATTATTGGGATTACTTAAACTATATGTGGGTGTAAAAACAAAAATGCGGACGGTCTTTCAGCAGGAAAAAAAAAAGTTATGACATAACACCAGTGTTAACCTCTCTATTGGCTTCCTGTCTGTTAGAGGATATATTTAAAGATTTTAAGGCTCTAAATGGGACAGCGTCAGCTTATTTTGAGCAACTTTTCCTCCATCAGACTTCACTTAAAGACCTAAGGTTGACCAACCAGTTGCTATGAGATGTTCACAGAAATGGAGAAAAAGAACTTCCTCTTATGAATTTTATATTTTCATTGGATTTGAGTAGAATTTCATTCGCAAATTTCACTCTTTGTGTTTTTGCTGGTTGCAAACTGTTAAGAAGAACAATTTTTAACAGATGGCCATTGAATCTCAGCATGCCAGGAACTTGGACTATGATGACATCCTGACTGAGTTTACTAATAGGAAAGCTAAGAAAAAGTTTTTCTAAGGTCATTTGTAGAGGAGATCACCAGATAGAAAGAAAATGGACAGAAAGGAGAAAGATGACAAGGTATGTGTAAGAGAGACCACAAAAAAATGGGATGAGAGTAAAGAGGAAATCTTTAGATTGACAGACAGTAAGACACAGAGGCAACCACTGAAGAGTGGAAATGAAAAAAAGACCAAAAATAAATCACCTGCAGAGAGGAGGGGAAGACAGAGGCAGGGAGACAAACCCTCACAGACAGGACTGAGTTGGAAAGCTAATGAGAGACAGCTGAAGACAACCAACATGATACAGTTTTATTGTTGTCGAGAAAGACAAATCTCTCACATATCTGTATTATTTTTCATTCAATATTAGAAAAAATCAAAGTTTTAGTTAAGTTGAACTGTGCCGTTATCATCCTTTTAATCACATAAACAAGGGGGAAGGCCAAAACATGCTTCTTTGCAGCTTCCCACCTGCTGCCACCCTCCAAAAAACCCATACTGAAATACAGTTTCACCATTATTATCAAAAAGGAAAAAAAAAAAATCATATTAAACTTATTTTCCATTTATGTTGTAAGGTTTTAGTCAGGATAACCTGAACTGATTTCCATCCTTTTTATCACAAGAAGAAGGAAAACAAAATAGAGGGAAGAGAGGCAGAGACACAGAGAGGCATCATCAAGAGCATCGTGACACAGAAGAGGATGACAGCAACAGGAAAAAAACATTAACAGGTCAAAGTGTGTGAAGACACTCAGACAATAGACACCACAACGTCTAGTGTCTTGGTATTATTGCTGCAGACTGAGAAATGCAGTTTTACAATAATGTGGTGTAAATATTGTATCAGGGACTATATTTACAATGTGCTTCTGCATTTAAAATCCAGCCCTGGTTACCACATTCATCCAACTAAAATCATACAAAATCAAAGCTCTCACAACCAGACTAGCAGGCCCAGATAATGTTGTTAGGAGTTGATTTACTCCCTCAAAAATTGTTTTGACCAAGCCTGCAAATGCTCCAGAGTTTCTGCGTGGAAGTAACAGAAGTTGCAGTTACATAGAAGAAGAGGTCGGTAACATCAAAGAATAACCACCGAAATTCTACATTACTTATAACAAAGCTGCCAAATTACTCAGTGTAGTAGCAATTTGCCACCAGCCACAAAGTTTTAGTGAATTTGGTCCACATTGAAATAGACCTTCAGGACTCAAGTCCCTTCCTGTGCATGTATGCAGGGATAAAAACAGCCATCCAGTTAAATAACCAAGTTATTGAACAACCATCATTCTGCTCGCTATGATGCTGGACAAATAAAAAACCAAGTTAAACTCTAACCGTAGAGCGGGTGAGCTGTGTGTGTAAATGCTCTTATCTTATGCGCACAAATTAACTAGAGCATGCAAAAACACTGAAATTTGTTCCCATGCAGAAGCATTTTATGCTCACATAAAATAAAAACCTTTTTGTTTGTCCGTCACCACTCTCATTTTGCACCCACATAATGTGAATTCAGAGTAAGGTTTTGTTGTCTTTGTTGGTTTGAGTTTCACACATGTAAAATAAATAAAATCTCTTCCTTCACTCCTGCATTTACTCTAACATGTACTATTTGAGGACTGCACAACAGAGTCAGACTGAATCAAGTAAGAGAGAGCTTGCTTGCTGACTGGAGTGAGATGATATGGAGATAAAATGACTGAGGTCGACTCAGTTGGAACATTAAAGATAAATTGAAATATTTTCTTACACTGACACACAGACACAGCTGTCAAAACAAGTCAAGAAACTGAGGCTGCATGTCTCTACTTTTCCACTATGAATTACTCATGCTGTGGGGACTTAAATCTTCTTACACAGCCATATTATGGGAATCCACTCTGTTTTGGGTTCCCAAAAGGTAAGCAATTAAATTTTACAGTGAAAACCTAGTTGTGAGGGAAGTCGTGGTGGCTGTGTGGGGGAATTTTCAGGAGCCATATGGGAGTTCATGTAATGCCATCTAAAGTGATGGAAACAACTGCATGTGTGCATCTGTGTGTGTTTGCTGCACATGCGCTTACGCATCCGTCTCACAGGTCTGTTTTCAATTTCCCTTCTGACTCAAAAAATAAATAAATAAATTAAAGGCACAAACATTGACCAGGCTTTAGAAATTGTGTGCAGTGTGTATGCTATTGGTAAACAATAGGGCTGCACGATATCAGTAAAAAATACGATAACACTGTTGAAACTTGCGATGACGATATGACCTGCGATAAATAAAATAAATAAAGCTGCTGCTTTGGGGTTTCCTCACATGGAGCTGCACTGGCAAAACTCTCAGGCACATACGTCTGCTGAACTTTATAGCTTGTGCTATAATA